>CAMOHE010031194.1:0-31635 GCA_946598075.1 Artocarpus hirsutus
AAGTGATGGAATAGGCGGAGGACACTATGATGGGCGTGTGAGCTAAGGAAGATGGTTGCAAATGGAAGAACGCCAAGAAATAAGTTTTGAAGGAATAAGTTATGACTTTAAATTTTTAGTATGTTTATAACTTTAAGGATATGTTTTATAATTTAAGTATAATTTTATAAATTTTGTGAATGTTTGTTTACTGTATTTTTATAAATTTTCTTCCGCATTTGAAGTTTTAAAACTTGTTTTAAAAAGAATTTTTTTAAGTTCGGCCTGCCGACCATGCTGGTCGGACTGCCGAAGTTTTTCAATCGGCCTGCCGGTTGCCAAGCATCGGCCTGCCGATCTTGTGGATTTTGAAAACCCCATTTTGCAAGGCCTCGGACGGCCTGCCGATGGGTGACCTTCGGCCTGCCGGTTGAGTTCGGCCTGCCGAAGGTAAAAGTTTGGCCTGCCGGCCGAGACATGTTCAAAGAATTTTGTCTTTTGTTTTTCAAAGGCCATTTAATTAAATAATATTAGCAAACTATTTATACAATGACAATGGAAAAGCAAATTGTTTTAATTATGAAAGATTATCTTTTCCTATAAATTGTATATTTGTATTTTTATATAAAAAAAAATGTATGCAAAGATCCTGGGAATGCTTTTCCAAATTATGATTTCAAATTCACGTTAATATTTACAATAGTTTGCTACAAATAATGTTTTAAAGAATGAATGTAACGTTATTTGTGACGTCCGGAAGGGGGGCGTTACATGCTGGCGGAACAAGTTTGGTCGGTCGAACATCTTCAGGTTCGGTCTGCCGGTCGGATGAATCCGGCCTGCCAATCCCTTGAATCCGGCCTGCCGAACACAAAGTTCAGCCTGTCGATCTGGGAAATTCCATAAATTTTCACGCACGGGTCTCGGCATTTTCAAATTCAAATTTTCAAATCTAACCTGTTTTCTCAATTCCCAGGCATGGATAATCATCATAAACAATAGAAAATCATAATAGAACACTTTTGAATGATTTAAAACAAGTTTTAAACTAGATTTTTACAAAAATCTGAAAATAGAGAAAATAGAGGAAAAATGAAAAATCTTGATTCTAATCCGTTTTTGATGAAATAAAGTTTACATTCTAGCTAATCTAAGTCCATCTAACTTAGATTGAAGCTTTTCTAGGCTTAGAAACTCTAAAATTTCAAAATGCAAGAAAATCTTGAAAAATAGAAAAACTTTGAGTTTTAAAATCTAACCTTGAATCAAAGCTTGAAAACGTTGTTTTTATCGTTGAATCTTGTTCCCGAGCCTTCGATCTCTTAGCCGGAAGCTTGAAAACGAAATTTGTTTTCAAAAATTTTGAGAGATTGAGAGAAAGAGTGAGAGAACCCGAGAGGAAGAGAGAGACGAGAGAAAGGGAGAGTGAACGAGAGAAATGAAGAGAGAGAGAGAAAAAGTGAAATAAATAGAAGAAGAGAGAGAAAAGTAGTTGCACAAAGCTGTGAGCAACTACACACTGTTTTCAAATCAAATTGTTTTATTAAAACTTAAATCAACAATCAAAAACAATTTAGAATAATTAAAAATCACCAAAAAGTAATTAACACAAGGTTTCTACAAAGTAATCAAATTATGTTCAAAACACTCATCATGGCACACTAATTCACCATTTAATGTTCTAATTACACTTAATTAACTTCGGGGTGTTACACTCTCTCTTTCTTTCCTTCTCTCATGCTAGCTCCCTCTCTCTCTTTCTTTCTCTAAAAAATTTTGATTTCAAGCTTTATTCTCATGGATTTGGGCAGTGATTGAAGTTCAAATTATCAAGTTTTTCATCCAAAAACATCATTAAAAGTTATTTTCCCTTTTTTCTTAAAATTTTAATTTTTTAAATTTTCTTTGAATGTTGAATCCGAGCTTTCTTGGGCTCAGATGATGTTCAATTCAAGTTGTAGAAACTATTTTATAGTGAATCTAAACTTAATTCGAGCTAGAATCAATTTAACCAAGTTTTTGCATTTTTCTTTGATTTTCAAATCCATTGTGAAAGCAAGTTTAAATTTAGGAAAAATGGTTTAAACTTGTTCTATAATGGTTTCAAATCCATTTTTATAAATAGATATATAAGTTAGGATTATAACTGGTATCTCTAGTATTTTTCTCTACAAATAACTATATTGATCATAATCACACTTCTTTTTTCTTATTTTGGTCAACCCCTTTTTGATCTATGTCCAATGTAGATTGATTCATTGTAAAGTCTTTTGGCTATTTATTCTCTATAAACGGAATCGGTTTAAGATTATCATTATACGATAAACTAGCTTAGATATTGTCTTTCCCATTTAGTAAATAATATGCAAGAAAAATTGTCTCCTTTTTGTTCTTCTCTTCTTGGTGTTTTGCTTCTACTCACTTTCTATTTATTATCCCTGTTGTCAAACATAGCATAAGGCTAAGAATGAAAGAAAATAAAAAGGAAAAATCCTAATATAATGTATGTGACGAAAATGTAGAAAAAGAGGTACTAGTTATTGCCAGCTACCTCGAGTAATACAACAGACTGCATTTAATAACACGACAAGTTTAAACCATGATTTAAACCATTTTTACAAGTTTTTACAAGTTTTCTATGCTTTTTGTATGATTTTCATGATCTGGGAATTGAAAAACAGGTTTTAATTTAAATTTTTGAGTTCGAAGACACCAAAACTCGAAGTCTTGGGTCTCTAGTTTTTTCCAGTTCGGCAAGCCGAACTCAAAGTTCAGCATGTTGAATTCAAGAAATTCGGCAGGTCGGATTCATATCTTTGGCAGGCCAAACTGTAGCAATTTGGCAGGCCGAACTGTAGCAATTTGGCAGGCTAGTCTGGATGTTGGGTAGGCCGAACTGTGAAGGTTCTGTAGGCTGAACTAAGAGGTTCGGCAGGACGACTGTAAACTTAGAAAATTATATTTTTCTTATGGTTTTCAACGTTTAATGATTCCAAAATGTTTCAAAAAGGATTATGATTTTGTGTTAGGATTATTTTGAGTCAAAAAGGCACATTGATAATTAAACTAACATAATGATATTTGTTAAATATGATTTTTGATTTTAAATGTAGTTTTCAAAGTTTTGAACATATATGGAGCATAATTTAAATTTTATTTGGAGTTTACGTTATTGAATTTCAAATGAGGTAGGATATTTTCTATTCCCTTTCTTTGGTAGCCCCTTTTAAATTGTTTTGGCCAAAATTTATTTCTTAAATATTTCTTTTTAAGAATGATTTCTATCTTTGATTTAAAAGAATTGTATTTTGATATTCTTTCTAATTTTCAAAACCTATATGGTGATATTTCATCAAGTTTCATTCAAGTAAGTATTTATTTATTTTTGTTATGATCTTGAGATTAGTTTACGAATGATATTTTTATCTATAACTATTATTTTTAAATAACTTGTTTTTAACTAATTATCCTACTAAGTCTTCCGCTCACATTTTCTTGCTTTTAAAATTCCCCTTTCAAGTTTAAAGAGGAAGGATGAGCCCAAGATTGAAACCTGGCTCTTTGGATTGAAATGGTATTTTCCTCTGAACTGTTGTATGATACGTATACTGTACGACTAGTCTTGATGTCGTCGTCTATATTTAATATATATTACGATTTATTCTGTAAATGATGATTTACGATGATTTTGTTATTATTATTATTATCCGTATTTTATGATGTTATTTTGTCTTTGTGAGTCCCATTGCGTCATCTATTTCAAAGATGATGGTTTTCAATGAATTTATATTAATTTATGATTTACTATTACTTACCTACTCACATTCATGGCTAGCCTCCACGTGATGGTGAATGATAATAACATCTCGATTGTCCACCTTTGTGGCATTCACGTGATAGTGACTATCGATGATATTTAATGATAATTAATGATATTTATTCATCTTATGAGTTAATTTATTCTATTTTCCTTACTTTTATTTATTTTTCTTTACTTATTTTATTTATTTTCATATTTTTTACTTAAAACTTACTAACCTCCCTTCCCTGGGGCACCACATACAAGCTTCAAACTTTATCTTAAAATTTTTTAGAAGCTATATTTTGTGGCTTTGATTAGAAGTTTTTTGGGATATTTTAAACATTTTTGATAGATCATCTAAATACTTTTAGAAGTAATTTTTAGACTTGACAAGCCACAACAGCTTTAAGAAAAGCCACCCAAACATGCCCAAAAATTTTTGAGATGGAGGTGGGCGATGGCTCTTTTTGTGGGTGAAATTTAGAAGTAAATTTTAGGATCGAGAAGCCACAATAGCTTTAAGAAAGCCCCCCAAACATGCCCAAAAATTTTTTAGATGGAGGTGGGTGATGGCTCTTTTTGTGGGTGAAATTGGCTGAAGGTTGTTTGGCTATAAAAACTAATTAGTTTAATTGCCTAGTTTTGTTTCATGGTTTTTTAGAATAATGACCATTATTATTAATGTTAATAGGTATAATTTACAATGACAGATTTTATGAAGGATGGAGTTTTTTCTAACCAAATTAGCTCATCATCAATAATAAAGGCATAAGCAACCATAGAATGGGCAGCCGTATTAGCTTTTCTATACGCATGACATAACTTAGCTTCGAAAAAAATAATAAGCTAGATATATTTGACAATAACAATCCAAACTCTTTGCAATATGAAGACGAAAATTTTTAAGTGTTTTATTGATTGAAAAATATTCATTTTATAAGAAAAACTATTTAACGATAGTCATTCAGTCAATTTAAGAGTTAAAAAAATAAGGACTATATTGTAAAATTCCTTGCATCCCGTGCCTCTTTTTCACGAAAGTTGAATTTTTTCTAAAATTTAGAAAATAACAAAAGCAAGAAAAACTTAAATAGAAGGAATATGAGTGAAACTTGGAGTTACTCATAATGAAATAATATTTTAGAGGATGGAAAAAAAATGCAATAAGGATAAAATGAAAACAACAGTATTTTAATCATAAACATGAAAAAATAATTCTAGTAAAAGTAAATATATAAATATATAAGATATTAGGACGAAAGTAATAAAAAAAGTACTGTAAATGTCAAAAAAGAAAAAGATAAAAGCAACAAAGTTACAAAAGAAAAAAAAAAAGAGGACAAAAAAACAGAAGAAAGAAAACAAAAAAAAAAGATGAAACAATAAAAAAAAATGAGGGAAAAAAAAAAAAAAGATGACCGAGGGAAACAAAAAAGTTTTCCTGCTACATGTGAGGGAAATGGGCTTGTTGCCCATTTGCGTCTTTTACGCATTGTAATATATATTGTAATAAAGAAAGAATGCATCCGTGCGAGAAGAGGACAGTGTCCAGCGCAAAGCTACATTCGGCAAAGGATAATTTAGAAACACAAGAATGAAGGGGACAATCCAACCATTCTTTGTCTGATTGTGTATAAATTTAGCGGGAAATATTTCATCATTAAAACAGATGGGCAGCCACTCCAATATTGATTTCTGTTCATTTAGGTTGTGCATGCCAATAATTTTTGGGCAAGTTATAAGTTTTCACATTTCACCAAAAAGTTGGCTAAGTTTTCACATTTTCATAAGAGATTTTAGCGCTGTAGATCCTTAAATTTTACAACTTTTGGTATTTGGATCGCCATGTTAAGAATTTAGACACTTAAGTCTTTAAATTCTTAATCTTTTGGCACTTTAGTTCTCATTTTAAGAATTTGAATACTCAGATCTCAAACTCTTAATTTGTTTGCATTATTAGTCCCCATTTTTTTTTAATTGTTAAATAATATAATAGATATCAATATTTTGAGGCTTTTTTGCTCCATAGGTCTTAAGAATGTATTTTTTTGACAGAAAAGTCTCCAAAAGCTATCCTTTTTTCTTAAGTATAACTCATTATTTTTTGTTCAAAAATAATACTTAAATGCCCTAGCATAAAGCTAATGACAATAAATTAAGAGATTGATTATAAATTAGAAAAAACAAGAAATTTATAAATATTTATTATATTTTATTTTTAGTAAGTTAGTACCAAATTACAATAATGTAATTAAATAATTGTAAAACAACAATATTTAGTTTTTTAAATACACACTTTTCTTTCTTAAATATCTTTAATAGCATATAGGATAATAAAAAGTACGTAATCCAATAGTATAATTGGACAATTGATTATTATGTTTGTCTTTAGTTATATCGTTGTAATTTGAATCAATGTATTTAAAATATAATAGAATAAATGACTAATTTTCTCAATGACCTTTGTGTATTTGTTCAGTTTATAATCAATTACTTGTCAATAATCATCATAATTAACTTTTTTAAAACATTCAAACATTGTTTTAGATAAAAAATAAGTTATACTTAAAAAACATAAAAAAATGTGGACCTTTCTGTTAAAAAATATATGTTTTTAGGACCAAAAAACAAAAAAAGCTCTAAAAGATTGATATCTCTTATATCATTTAATAGCAAAAAGAAAATGAGCACTAACGGTGTCAATAAATTAATAGTTTGAGGACTTGAATATCCAAATTTTTTATATGGGGACTTGCAGTGCCAATAAATTGTAAGTGTAAAGGGCGTAGATGTCTAAATTCTTAAAGTGGGACTAAGATGCTAACAAATTAAGAATTTGAAGACTTAAATATTTAAATTCTTAAAATAAAGACCTAAATACCAAAAGTTATAAAATTTGAAGACCTCCGAGGCAAAAATCCCTTTTAATAAGGAGTAGAATTTCCAACATCAAATTCTCGTTCTAGTGGTCAACACTAGCTAATCAAAATCAACATATGTTAATTCCTAAATCACACTTAAAAGTATTTCCTAGTCGTAATCCGATTATACGAGCTCTTCAATCGTTTGAAAAGTGAGGAAAAATGGAGTTAATTTGCATATGTTTCCATAGTAGAGGTGGTGAAAAAAAAAAGTCCACAAGTTGTGGTATTGGCACAGAAGTCCATAAAATAACCCTTTTCTACTTTTTGTTAATCACCCTTAAATTTAGTCCATAACCATAAATGGACAATGATCATCCTGTATAATTATTACAAAATCTTGCACCTAGAAATGAATAAAGCTTACCTCAAAAAAAAAAAAAAAAAGTTCTTCATGTATTTACCTCCTAAACTTTAAGCCTTTTTTTTTGTAAGGTAGTCTTTAAACTTTTTTAGTACCAATTAAATCCCTAAATATTGTTAAGTGTGACAATTAAGTCCTTAATCACAAACGTACAGGACCAAGTCTTATAATCATCAATCTCCACCTACAGGACCAAGTCATAGAACAATAACAAACCAACAAACCATCTCGAAGAGCCATACATTCCGCAATGTGTGGCGTGGACCTTCCGAGAAGTTTCTTGAAGAAGCCTGCAATAAACGTCACGGAAGAGTCCCTAACCCCAACTCCCAGCCTAGCATAATCTGTACTAAAATGAACAGAGGCGTCAACGTTGGGGAGGGCATGGCTATCAACTACCATGCCCCACCTTTTCTACCTTGTGCACTAGGTTGAGCAACAAGCCCACCAAGCATGCTACACACCCATACGCTGCACACCTCGTCTATAGCTGATAGCCTGGGTCTTCACGTGGTGGAAGAGCTATTTATTAGAAATAAAATAGCAGAAAGGCATAACTCAATCCTTTATGGAATTAGAGTTTATTGCATAGCATATACTTATGCTTGAAGAGATATCGAGTGGTTCAAGAACATCTTTATACAAGTACCGATATAGAGCAATTGTCTAAGCTGGCAACAATTGTGAACGTTGCTAGATCTCCAAAGCACCCATTCTATAACCTTGGACACTTCCGTTTCTTCCACGGACCCCTTGGAGCAACTATCGAGACAAAATACCACCAAAAGAGACAACCAAAGTTTCACATTGCTTATCATCCAATGGCGGACCTAAATTGAGGCCATTGAGGGCACGTGCCCCCACTGAGGAAACTACATCATATTATTTATTTATCAATTGGTTGCTGTGCTCCCTCTGGTTGGGGATATGCTAATAGCCTCTAAACATTTTTTGCTTCTGTTGTGCCCCTCCGGTGGTAGATAACTGGACCTATGCTAAAGGTTTTGGGCTATTATTTGTGCTTAATCAATTAGGCGTTGTTTCTGTTTTTAATAATGAGGAATTTTAATATATATTATCTTTTAAGATTTACTTTTTATAAATGTCACATGATTTTTTTGTGGCACAATATAACATGTAATATAAATAATAGTGTGATATAAATTTTTCTAAGTATTGTATAAATAAACACAACTTTTAAAAATAGGACATAACATGTAATTTTATCTTTAATGAAAGGGAAGGCACAGAAACATAAGATACAAAAAAGCGACAAATCTAGGTTAAAAATGAGGGTTTAAAAGTGTAAATGAGAGGTTGCTCTTTAATGAAAAACTCTTTCCACTCTCCTTTTTCAGTTTTTTTAGGAATTCTCTTTTTTAGTTTGCTCATAGAAATCATAGCAAATGTCTTTTTTTTTTTTTTTTTATGTATGTGAAGCTTTAAAATATGTATAATATTCAAAAAAAATATTATTGTTAAAATATTAGAAGTTTTAGTTGATTTTTCTATTTTTTAAAATTTGTTATTAGTTTGTGCCCCCACTAAATTCAAATTTTGGATCCGTCACTATTAGTAGCTCCAATACTTTTATTTTTGAACTTCATCTTCAATATTTTTCTAAAGTACATATATGGAATGTTTCTAATTCTTCTAGACATTCCGTATTCTTTTCTCCCAAGATCTAAAGCCGTTACTCGTCATCACAAATCATCTCACCCCAAATATCAATTTTTATGGGAGTCAAAAACTTCAAATTGTTTCATCCCAAAAAAATTGAAACAAATAAAGATAAAAACCCAACCATGAAAAGTTATTATAACAATTAAACCGACAGGAGTACTACATAGTTTCTCGTGTTTCTAAATTATAGGAGTAGTGTTCGCAAAATCGTAGTGTTATTTTATATATTTATTTTGTGTGAATATCGGTGGTGTTTCACCAAATGGCGTTATCCTTCTATTAAATTTTTTAAACGTATTTGTCTGTTAATTGATCACCTTTGAATGAGCTTAAGGGCCCTTTCGAATTCACCTATATTTTACGGGTGGAATAACACTAACCCAATGAAAGAGAGATATATATATATATATATATATATATATATATATATATATATATATACATATATTTTAAGGATGAAAGAGATATTTCAAAGTAGTAACAATTGTAATTTCTATTCTAGGAAAAAAAAAAGGAATACTAATTCCTCATTCTAAAAAATGATGGTAAACGCCAATTACACTGAATTCATTAACAATGGTATATGTGAAAACAAATGGCTCAATCTAAACTTAGAAACTAAAACCAAAGCAAAAACAGGAAAACGCTATAATATCTCTCCACCTAAGAACCAATAAACAAATATATAAATAAGTCAAATCTAAACTTTTTGTAAGCCTTGATCTTGAACTTCAACGTAGTTGCGCCAGTAAGGGTGGTTACTCTACACAACGGCCATTTCTTCAATGGGAACGCCTTTGGTTTCGGGCAAGAGTGCATAGATGAAGATGCTCATTATGACGACAAAGTTGGCAAAGAAGATGAAGAGGCCGAACTTCATGTGGCAGAGCATTGCAGTGAAGGCCTGCGCGATGGCGAAGGTGAAGATCATGTTCATAGACACGTTCACACTCTGCGCTGCGCCGCCGAGTGGACTTCTAGAGGGAAGATTTTGCTCGGGACCAGCCACCCGAGAGAGCCCAATGACCACGCAAACCCAACGACGTAGGCGCAAATAAAGAAGACGATTATGTAGGCGTACCACTTGGGCAGGTCCCCGGGATTCCACTCACTCCAAACTTAGAGACATGTCAATTAAATGTGCTTAATTACACTATCTTATCAAAACATGCAACTTATCATTGATTATTAGAGATTGAAATTTATATTAATCAATCTATGTTGTAATTACGGACTAGTTGATAATTAGTGTGAGAATAAAACTAGTGCAACATGGAAGATAATCATGTAAAGATCTAGAGAGATACAAAAACCATGGCGACCGGTGATTTATTATTATTTTTATGTTAGAATTGGACCAAAATACAAAGTAGTTCATAGCTAGACTCTCATTAATAACGAAGAAACAATAAGATACTCTAAACTTGCAATCTGAAGAAACATATTACACAATTTCATAACTTGTAATAATTCCTATATAGTTGGGAGTGCGCTGAAAAAAAGAATCTTGTTGATTATAATTCCTGTTATAAATCCTATAGCAATGAATATGAGCTTGTGTAAATTTTTGTACTCCATTATCGGTTCAGGAGCAGTAATTTGCAGTGATAATTACCAATTACGTAGAAATCAAGAGGAAGAAAAAAAATAGAACATCATATCATACCTGGCAAGTAAGCATCTGGATACCACCCTCAAGAAAGGGTTTCCTCCTTCCAACCCTATCAACAGTGAAAATTGAGACAAGGGTTGCTAGAAAGTTGACTACACCAGTGATTACTGACGACATGAGCGAAGCACTACTTCCCAAGCCAATGGTCCTAAATAGCACTGGAGCATAGAGAGTGATCACATTCATGCCGGTGAGTTGTTGAAAAGCTGGAATTCTAATAGCAAAGGCAAGCTGTGGCCTACTCTTCCTCTCCAACAAAGCCTTCCATTGGTGCTTCACTAGTCCTGAGGCCTCCCTGGCGGGACGAGGTCTTCAAACTGCGAATCGACATTAGGGACCCCGGAATTTTTATTAGTTGCTCCTTGGCTTCATCATGCTTGCCTTGCTCGATCAATGAGTTTGGAGTCCCTGGGAGGGTTAGAGAGCCGACAATTATGATTACAGCCAGGACAGCAGCACCGCCGAGGCTCAACCGCCAACTCCAATCAATCTGAGCAAAAAAGTAGTTTAGGATATTTGCGACAAGGATTCAGATTGTGATTGTGAGTTGGAACATCATATTGAGAACTCCTCGATGCTAAGAAAAAAATCCTCAAAAATTAATTTGTTGTATAATTAGCCCAAACGTATATCTATCCAATAATTTCTTTATATATATATATATATATATATTTATTTATTTATTTCATTCTCAATATCAGTGTCATTAAATCAATGACCAAGTTCTAATTGTAACTTATCAAATTATCATTATGCAATTGCATGGATATATATACCTGATTGGCACATCCAATGCCAAAACCAAGAAGAAGACGGCCGCCAATGAGCATCCAAAGATTCTGAGCGAATGCGTTGATGAGAGCAACGAATAAAAAGAGAATTCCATCCCAAAACATTGCTACTCTCCTGCCGAACACTCTTGTTATTTTTGAAGCTCCAATAGAAGATACCAGAGCCGCCACGTATAAGGATGAAGTAAAGAGCGTCCGTGATTGGCTCTTGAATTTACAGTACTGGTTGTCTGAAGATGTCGTTGAGGATTTTTTGGCATAAACGGATGGGAAGAATTGCTTTAAGAATGAATCCATAGAGGTCATCCACCTGATCATAAATGTCAAATATATCAAAAAAATGCGAAGGTTTTCTAATATTAACAAAGATTAAAGAAAAAAAAGGTAATGATCATGTCTTGAAGGTTTATAAAGATAGTGAGCAGCCATTATTAGGACGTCTAGAAGAACGATTTTAATTGTCATCGATAGCTGTAAATAATATAAAACTCTTATACACTAGAGTTTTCAAATCAAAATTATTGCTCTCAACTGTCCTTCTAAACAATGCATATACACATATAATTACCTGTAATACTGAGATCATGGCCAAAAATAAGGCCCCAGAAGCAGCAACGGTGCATGTCCACAAAACCCTAGAAGTGAGCTTTCTAGGATACTGTTTCCAGTTCCTGTGACAATCGCACCCCCACCCACGTTTCCAAAAAAGAACGAGAGCAAAAGAATATATTAAAGAAATCTATGAGAAGTAAAAGGAAGACAAAAGAAAGAAAGAACGAAGAAAAGGTGTGTTTGGATGTATGGTATGTGAACCAAGTACTGAGAATTGAGGGGTATATATAAGACAATTGTTCAAATCCCGTTTTGGAATATATAATTAGGACAAAATCGTGTACTAAACGGGTGCTGGTCTATCCTAATGGGAAATAGGAATCACTTACCAATCCAATGTAAACTCGTCACTATTCCTTTTCATGGTTCTTTCCATATCTGTTCTAAAAAAGGAAAAGTACATATTAAAAAAGCAAAAAATTCCCTCACAAAAAATAGTAACATGTTATTTAGTTAGAATTCAACGAAGAAGCACTTTACTAATTGTTTTTCCAAAAGTTAAATTTTTCTTCGATTTCGGAAACTCTCAATAGTGTGAAGTTTGTTACTTTTACCGGTTTGAACCGCTTGTGCTAACATGTTATCTTGTATAAAATTTGAATTACTATAATGTATTTTTAGTTTGAACTAGAAATTCAAATATCTTATAATTATTGTTAATAATATTACCCAGTCTTAAAAGTAAATAAAAATTTACTTATAAAAAAGGAGTAAATTATGTGGAATTGGCATTATTGTGTTTTAACATTTTTTTTCTCCTTTTGATCTACACTATTTCTCTTAGCTAAAAAAGTTAAAATGTTCTTAGATAACACATTTATTTAATTATAACCCTAAATACTTAGGAATAATAATGCCTTTATATTTTTTAAAAGTTGTTTCTTTTAAACTTTTTCATAAAAGTTGAAAATTGAAAAACAATACCATAAAAGTAGCATTTCTCAAATTTCTCAATTGACCCAAAAAAAAGGGACGGCACTTTCTCTCTATTCAACTTCTAGCTCTAGGTGGGCATCAAATTTTTTAGGGTAAATTATACTGACACCCTCTATGTTTTACCTAAATTAGAGACACTTTATAGACTTAACTTTTGTTAATTTTCAATTGAAATGACAAAAATGTCCTATTTAGTCTCAGCCATTAATCTAAATAATTAAATTTTAGCCATTGATTTAGAAAAAGAACCTTAAGTATGCTAACCAGCCAAACAAGCTCCCCTTCCCTCCCAAAATGCACCCAACCACCTCAACCCGACCCTCCCTCTGTTGCTCCCATTTTGTTGCCCAACCCTAGCATTGTCCCCCAACCCTTAAGCCCCAACCTAGACCACCCTGCTGCGCACCACCCCTCCCACCTTTCCCATGTTGTCACCCACCTAGTTTGGATAGCGGGTGACCCCCCTGGCACCCCTACTCTAGTGTCCCCGAGACAGAGAGTGATCGTGAGAGAGATAGAGATAACTAGTGATTGAGTTTTTTATTTTTTGTTTTGTTGTTTTTATATTAAAAGTAAATATTTTATTTGGTTTTTTTTTAAAGAAGTATTTTTTTATTTTTTAATTTTGTTATAAATTTAGTTTTCTGAAAAAAATAAAACATTAGAGGATTATAATAACTAATCTAATAGGTCTAGGGGAGAACATTAAAATTATCCACTGATAGAGAATGATCCAATGATGGAGAATTTTAGTTACATTTAATTGATGACAAAAAAAGAGAGAACACCAAAAGAAAATAAAACCTAGCACATATCATTAATACCTAATGAATAAAATAAAAAAATAAAAAAAATTGCTCTGATGAAAAGAAAAAAAAAACCATCTTCCTCTCTTGCCTTCTTCACCATGCCCTTCCCTTCTCCACCACCTCCACGTCGGACCCAAACACATCCTCCGACAAAGGTGCCAACGTTCACCAGGAACCACTGCCACCACCAGCATAAATTCTTGACTCTCCTATGATGGGTTCATCATTAAAATTCAACCCAGATTTTCCTTAAAAAACATAAACATACCCACCCAAGAGCAATATTATACAACTACATAAAATGAACAAATAATTAATAAATAGCTTGTTTCTGACACTGATACTTGAAGCTTTGTCCTATTAAAACTCGTCCTTGTTGAATTTTGGAAGGTGGAACAAGTCACAACATTTAGGAGGGAAAAATTCTGAATGTTCCATCTTTTAGGGATCCAAACAAAGAAAATATCAAAGAGGACTAGAAACTACTCCAAATGTTACGGAAATTATACAAATTTCACAAATTTTTTCCCCAAGAAATATACTTTCAATAATACATAAGTTAATTTCACAATACCCAAAACTAAGTTCCGTTCAAAAACCCAAATCCCGGAGAGAGGGCACCAGAGAGATCCATGTGGGTCTCAGCATTCGTTGTTGGGCCGGAGTAGAAGAGGCAACATCGCTCTCTCGCGCCTCAACGGCGGCGGAGACGTTAGACAAGATGACAAGTCGTTGGGCGGAGTAACAATGGCGACACTGTTGAGAGATAATTCAGAGGTGACCGTAGAGGAGATAAGAAGTCTGAGAAACAGAGATCATTTTGTGGAGGTTCAAGAGAATTAGCCATGGAAGCTTAACGAGTGTTGCAGATAAAAGGTGTATGGAGGATGAAGAGATTGCAAGAAAAGTCGCGAAAATGGGAGAGAATGGAAGAAAAGCTGTAGAATTTTTTTAAAACATTTTTTTTTAATCATGTATGTTTTGTGTGTTGAATGTACCAGTGTATATCTTCAATATAAGCCATCGAAAAGTAATCTAAGGGTTGAAAATCTATTCTCCTATGGAGAATTTTAGGTGTTCTCCACCGTAACTTTTATCAATTTAACGAGAACTAGTTAGGTGAGATAATGTTATTTTGTCTTAGATATGTTTTTATGTTTAATATTATTTTTTTTAAAAGTATTCTTTTTATAATTTTAGAGTTAAAAAGGGTGTCTTTTTACTTCTTTTTGCATTTTTATTATAATTTTTGAATTTCTATGAAAAATAAGGCATGTAGATGACGATGCTATGCCATATATTTTTAGGGTTTATGCTGTTTTAATGGATGGATAATATTTAGAATATTTTTACACGTTACAAATGTAAACTATTCAATAATATTACAGTCAAAAAGTGATTTTCAAAGAAAAAGATAAAAGAAAAAACATTTTTATCCATAATTACAGTGAAACCTATACTTACAAGTATGTAAACACTAATAACACTCATTTTTTATGTTAAATAAGGACAAAAACACTATTTCTAAATCCATAATTAATTAAAAACAGGTTTTTGGCCAAATAGATGGGCATATTGGGCATTTTAAGTAAAATTAACAGTCAAATCACAATCAACAATAACAGTCAATCAACAGAGGGTGTCTTTTTATAATTTTTTGAAAAATAAGGTCGTGTTATTATGATTAGTTTTGGTCCAAAAGATATCTCTATAGTTTAGGGAAAATACACCTAACTTTTTATTTGTTACTTTTTTTCCCAGGATGAATGTTTGCAGCCTCTATCCAACTTCCTTAAGCTATATTTTGCACCAAAAGTATTTGATTAGAAAAATCACTTTCCAACTGAATGCTATATTCATGATGCTACATTTGACATACACTATCTGATGGCAAATTCCACGCCAAATATAACATATATCAAGTGCCAAAATTTTGGCATTTGATTGTTAGCGTCAGGAAGAGAAAGAAGGGAATTCAATTGTTGTACCAAAAGTACATAAAGTGCGTTCAATTTTGCACCAAAAGTACACAAATCAATCCATGTTATGTTCGAATTACAGAACATGAAGTTCGGAGCATGAACTACAAACATTAGATTGAAAAGATCCATCTCAAAAGAGAGGCATAAGATGCAAAACAAAAGGGCAAGTATTTATTGGAAAAAGTTTCCCCTTGAAGATTAAATTTATTTAAGTTCTCACTTCTGAATGCAAAAAACCAATCCCTCAAGCCTTTTTAAGCGCTTCCCCAACCTTCACGAGATCTTCAAGCGCCTTCGAGATCTGTGCCTCGCTTAGACCTTCCAAACGAATGCCCCTCTCAACCCCCAAGTCTGTTCAAGTTCAACAATCAAGACTCACAAAGATACGACAATAATATGTTTTCAATAAACAGCCAAGGATTAGAATATCATCAGAAGTTATACAAGAAACACTGCCAGTAGCGATTATGTACTGATAAATACCAGAAAAAGGGTTCATAAAGGTATAGAGTTTAAATTGTGATTAACATTCATAATGTTAATTCCTACAATTGGAAGATCAAGAGCGCAATTTCTAACCAACAACCACAGACGACAAAGAAGAAGGACAACACTAAATCAATTTCCTGGTTCAAAGAGGCCAAAATAACTCTTTCATCTCCAAGGTTATTATTTGCACACTTTTTATTACTATTTTTTTTTTTTTTTGAAAGGTTATTATATAACTACGGATTTATGATTCTAACAAGCATTTGAATTGTGCAAGAGAAGTCTTCTGTTGAAATTGTGAAGACATCATATTATTATTATTATTATTATTATTATTATTATTTAATCATTAGTAAGTCCGGGTCAAGTTGAGGTATACAATAGCTTACACACCTAGTTGGGATGTTTTCACTTTTCTTTAGTTGAGATTTTAAACAAAACATTATGCAAGCGCATTGCTGAAATCTCTTCAAGGCCTTTTCATAGAGGTAGTAGCATTAAAATCAGGGTGGTTATAAAAGATTTTGGCTCAACTTAACGCAATATTAAAACCAACTAGTGGCTTTTGGCTACAGCCCTGCAAGAATCATATTCATTACCCCCACCGCTCTATCATTCCATAATCAGGCTTTGTTTTTTTTTTTTTTGTTTTTTTCACTCTTCTGTCCAGGCATCTTCAATGCTCTACTTAACCATGGAGTTAGTTAACTGGGGATATCAATTCAAGAGCAAGAGAACTGTTGGTACAAGTAGACACATGTATCTCTCGAACCATTCCCTTCAGCTTCAAGTTTAACCATAAAACCTAAAGCTTTGAGATCTTTATAAGGAGTTCCGTAACTTCAATTCCTAGATTCACCAACTTCTGCCATATCTCATTACCTCTGGCAAGATTCCAACTTTCAAACGAGACATTAAGAAGCTAACATAATTTACGCTTATGGTAGGGTGAATATGAGAAATTTGGTAACCAGAAAACACTCAGGCTTGTTGTTGGTCAATTTCCAGCTTCAAGAGTATCTCAACATGCAAATCGGAATGGATTTTATCCGTTAGTATCAAACCATCAGATAAGTAAGCTTACAGAACATACTTCTCCAGTTCTTATACTAACAAAATCAAGCTCTCTTTCAATTTTTCATTACTTGTTTCTACACTTGAAACCAAACATCAATCAAATATCATATCCCCCAATCTCTCAAGTTCCCAAGAAAGTATCCTAGTTAATGAAAAACCATAGTTAGCTTAATCCCATATAGTTACTTAACCATTCAAATACTCATAAATTTTCAAGTCTAATTTCAGAAAAACAAAGTAAAATCACAAGTCAAAAAACCAAAGAAAGAATACGCCATATCTAGGAAGAGTGAGAAATACCATATCTTGCCCATAACTGAGGCTCAGTTCCTCTGCATTCCCGAATCAGGATTGGTAATCTAGGGTTCAATTTCTTCAGATCCGTATAATTCTTCTCCACAAATGCTCTGCCAAAACAAATATTTCACATTACAAACAAAAATTTCATGACAATGGAACAAAAAGAAACAATTTTTTCCACTTCACTGTGAATTACTAGGGTTTTCCAAAAAGAATACGCCATTGAAGAGTATGAAAAAAAAATTTGAAAAAAATGAGAAAAAAGAAACCTGGTTGAGGCGCTTGCGGGGGATGTTTGGCAGAGAAGAATCCGAAGCTCCTTCAAATTTTTTGATAATTGTCCTCTCCACGCCATTTTCTCACCTTTTCTTTGCTCTGTAAGAGGAATCGAACTCCGAGAAAATCAATCAACGACAAGAACAGTTCGAAGTAAACAACAACAATAACATCAATAACAATCACAACAATAAAAAGGAAGAAAATTGGGAAAAATAAGATATAGAAGAAAAAGCTAGGGTTTCTAATTGAAAGAGAAAGAAAGCTGAACCGACGACCTTAAATGGAAGGATGGCGACTCTGCGATGTCTCCTGAAACAAAGAACCCAGAGAAGAGGTGAATTTGTTTGTTGAGAAACTTTACCGAGATAAATTTTTTGTGTTTAATTGCATATATGTCTTTGAACTTTTGTCAATGTTCCAAGTTGGTCCTTTTTCTTTTTCTTTTTGTTGAATTGGAATCCAGTTTATTATTGGATTTGGGTGAGATGTGGATAACGTGATCTCTTACATTTTTGGTTTTCTATTTTTTTTTCATCTCCATTGTTATACTTTTTTAAAAAAATTTCCACTGTTATACTTGTATTTTATTTCCTGGCTAAATTTTTTGTTAAGAGTGCATATCTAAATAGACACATTATTATATAATTTAAGTGAATTGATAAGACATGTATCTTTTGATTAAAATAAAAGTTTGAGTTTTGTCTAAATTATAGCCTTCGAGACTACCTAAATCTGTTAAATTTCTTACTAAATTCATTTTTAATACTTGGGTTTAAAAATAAAAAAATAATTTACAATAGCATTTTTTTCTTTTCATGCATCAATTTTTGAAACATCCCTATCTTCCTTTATTCCATGTGTTGAACTAACACTATTGAATATCATTTTCTGAAAACGTGAAGTTATCTGCCTTTAAGTGGTACAAAATAAAGCATAATGGGGCCTATTTATGACTTTTCTCCACCTCTTTTTTCCTTGAAAGGATTTTTTCTCATTTCAATTCTCTAAATCCCAACAGATTGTTTCTGCTACCAATAATATAAGTCCATACAGTTTCATATCAAGGACTAACAAGACTAATAAGTGAATGAGTTTAATTAACAACCAAATATGCACATTAGAGAAATAATTCATACATATTTTCGAAACGTAAACAAACTCGAAGTCTTTTAATTATTTCCTACCATTTTTTTCTTTATTTTTTCTTCCACATGCTTATTTTTGCAACGCTGGAATCTCCTTTTCTTGTTGTGCCTTCTCAATCCATTCTCTTTTCTATTTCATTGGCTTTATAGTACGTGGTAGGTGTCTTTCTATCTCTTTCTCCCAAAGAGGAACAAAACTAGAGATCAAGTAACTCAAGGGGGCACGCCATTGGGGTTAGCCCAGTGGTTGGGAAGAGAGTTTATGGGATAAGTTCCAGGTTCCTGTGAAGAACATTATACAATTAAAAAAAAAGGTAGCTCAAGGGGGCAATGTGTTCATAAAATATTAAAACGGGGTATTAAGAGAGAATAAAAAGAGTATACATACCTAAAATAAAATTAGAGTAAAATAAAGTGGCGGTTTAGCAAAGCCCAAAAAATGGCTAAAAGAAGTGGAAAGCAGGAGAAAAGTCGTCGAGAGAGGGAGGGGAAGGGATTCACACAGATTCATTCAGAAACCTACTACTGAGAGAGCTTAGAGAGAGAAAGTAGGAGGAGGAGGAGGAGAGAGAAAGCGAGGGAAGGAGGTGGAGAGAGGAGAGGGAGAGAGAGGTTCGAATCGGGCAGGGCTGGTCTTGGTCTGAGAGAAAGAAGAAGTTAGAGAGAGAAAGAGAGGAGAGAGAGATGTCAGACCTGGACCGGCAAATAGAGCAGCTGAAGAAGTGCGAGCCTCTCAAGGAGTCGGAGGTCAAAGCTCTCTGCCTCAAAGCCATGGAAATCCTCGTCGAAGAGAGTAATGTTCAGCGAGTCGACGCCCCTGTTACCGTCAGTCCTTTCTATCTCTAGAAGTCTCTCTCGCAAGCAAATTTGACCCACAATATGAACATAACTGATCTTATAAAGCTGTTTTCTTTTCGATTTTGGTTAGTTTTCAGGTTTTTGTGAGTAATTTTCTGGGTTTGTTTAGGTTTTTGATGTGTGTTCCCTTTGGGTTTGTTTCTGATTGTTTGGTATTTGTAAAATTGTGCCTTTTAGCCTGTTTGGTTTGGAGAAAATTACTTGTTCAAGATAAACTTATTTACTTGTATTTCTGTTGAATTGAAAAATCAACGAGGTTAGGCATATATTATATAGTGTATTGGGTTTTGGAAAATGAAGAAAAAAAAAAAGACAATTTTTTTGGGTCATCCTTGAGAAATATGGTTGCTTTTGAGGTCTTTTCAAGTAAAACGTGTACAATAAATTGTTACTCAGCAATTTCGCTTTTGGAATAATGTTGCTCAATTTGATTTTTTTCTTAGCCCTTTGATGAACTCATGGTGGTTTGACTTATTATTTGGTCACCTAGTGGGGGGAGCGGGAACGTTTAATTATGTACTTTTTTTTTTTTTAAATGAAGGAAAGGTGAATGCGCCATACCCATATGTTGTCCTGGTTTGGTACTACACTAAGGCCATATGTTGGTCCATGTTAATTATCTAAGAGCAGAATACAATATGATTTTGACCATTCTGGTTATAGTTCAGGCTGGTCTGTTGTTGTTGTTGTTGCTGCTAAAGTCTAATTTTATTAATCTTTAATACAGATATGTGGCGACATCCATGGTCAGTTTTACGACATGAAAGAGCTTTTCAAAGTAGGAGGTGATTGCCCTAAGACTAATTACTTGTTCCTTGGAGATTTCGTTGACAGAGGATTTTACTCAGTTGAGACGTTTCTACTTCTCCTTGCTCTGAAGGTGATGACCTAGTTTTCTTGTCTACAAATGAAGTTAGAAAACTTTGCTGGACTTATGTTGGATTAAAAATTCTTTCTGTAATTCCAGTTATTTGATTTTTTTTGCAAATCTTTTCTCTTGTAAGTTTGAAGTTGCAACCATTTTGTTCAAAGTTCTTATGAAAGTATAAATTCACTTTTCTGAAGCATAGTTGTCTTTCTATATATTGTGTGGTTAGGAATTCCTGTTTGATTACCAGTTGTTAAGGATACTGGGGGTATCAAATTGCATGTCATAAATGGAATATTCTTCAATGTTTTCCTATAAGACTTTAAAGACAAATTGTTGTAGGCCTGTTTTGTAGTGACAAATGACATATGACGGGAACACCAAGACATAAAAGGAAGTCTTTACTGTGCATGTTGTCATTTCATTCTGTCTGCAGATGAGACTGCTTAACTTACCTGTTACCATTGCCAAACAGTATCATCTTCATAATGGATTTATCTTTGTGTTTAACCATTTGGTGTTTTATGGAAATCCTTTACATAATTTCATTTTACTTAATTTTCTGTACCATCAGGTAAGATATCCAGATCGGATAACTCTCATTAGAGGTAATCACGAGAGTCGTCAGATTACACAGGTTAAGTTTCCTAAACTGGCATCCCCCACCCCTTAACTAAAATCTTGGTGTCAGCTTCTTATCCATTCAAACTATTTTCTGTATTTTGTCTAAACAGGTATATGGATTCTATGACGAGTGCCTTCGTAAGTATGGCTCTGTGAATGTTTGGAGATATTGCACCGATATATTTGATTACCTAAGGTGTGTTTGTTTCCAACTTTTCTTTGTACAAAAGCTTGAGGCACCTTTATGTGGGAGGCGAGGTGTAAAAAGTTAATGGAGTGGCAAACTGGCAATTGGAATTTGAGTGGATGTTTGACACCTTAGCATTTTGATTCCTTTCTGCATTAGACTCTAATCATCCATCCATCTTTTTATGAAAAGAGATGGTGAGATGGAGTAAAGGATAAGTCTATAGGCTCAAATTTTAGCTGTAATTTTGGGTTGGGCTCCATCAAATTCCTTTTTTTTTTTTGGTTTTAGGAGACTCAGATCAGTAGCAATTGCATGTTTGTGCTCTGTGTGTGTCTCTGTCTGTGTCTGTGTGTGTGGGCGTGTGTTGGCCTTTTTCATTGTTGTTATTACTGCTGCTGCTGCTGTGGAAAAAAAAGAAAGGTTCTCTCTGCACTGTAGCACTTTTCCATGTCAAATGCGTAATAAACTACGAAAGGCCTTCTGGTTGGTGAGAGTCACTGGTCTGATTTGTCAAATTTTGTTGGAGGCTATTTTCTCTGTGTATTTCCATTTAAAGTTGTGACTTTGCTTTAGACAACAAGCCAAATAACAAATTTGAAAGGTACCCTGGTTTTTTAACTTCTTCTTTTATTATTGTGTGGAAATAAATATTGAACTTTTGCATATTGGAGCATATATATATATATATGTATATATTGAACCTTGCATGTCAACTGTACTAATTAGTATGAAAAGGAAAAGGGGATTCTTTGGACTTTTTCTTTTGTCACAAGTCAAATAACTCCCCCACTCACGACTGAAGCAACCTCTCTAAAAGCAGGTATCACCTGTTTCTTAGATGAAACTGAATGGAGCTTATAATTGGCTTTTGTCATGGTATCATACTATCTTCTTTTACATCCAGGACAGCCTGAAACTCCCATCTCTTGTAAATTTTGAATTTTGAATTTTTATTTGGGCTTGATTACAGTTTGTCAGCTCTCATTGAGAACAGAGTTTTTAGCGTCCACGGTGGTCTTTCCCCAGCCATTTCAACCTTGGATCAGGTCAGAAAGACCCATTTTAGAAGTTTTCTCTTCTGAAGCTTTCCTTTTCTAATGATTACCGACATTCTGGTGTGACAGATACGCACAATTGACCGGAAGCAAGAAGTGCCTCATGATGGTGCCATGTGTGACCTGCTATGGTCAGATCCAGAGGATATTGTTGACGGTTGGGGTTTAAGTCCACGTGGTGCTGGATTCCTCTTTGGTGGCAGCGTAGTTACATCATTTAACCACTCAAATAACATTGATTATATATGTCGCGCTCATCAGTTGGTAATGGAAGGATATAAATGGATGTTCAACAATCAGATAGTTACAGTATGGTCAGCTCCAAATTACTGTTACAGGTATTTTTATTTTTATTTTTTGCAATTTCCAATCCTGTTTCTGTTCTACAATTCAAAATCTCGTTCGTCTTGTGTTTATTGCAGATGTGGTAATGTAGCTGCAATTCTTGAACTGGATGAGAACCTTAATAAGCAGTTTCGGGTGTTTGATGCTGCTCCACAGGTTAGCTTATATGAGAGTTTATTTATTGCTCGCAGCAAATCAAAGATATTATATGTTTGAAAACTGTTTTGACAAGGGTTGGGGTGTGCAAGAAGCGTGATCGTTGATGGATTTTGAGAATCATGGTATCTAATGATGGACAGTTCCTAATTGATCAAATAATAAATTTTTTTGGGTATGTCCACGGTTGAGGTCATTATGTTTAAAAGCTTGGGAACCATACGAATACACAATTGAACAGTGTTTTGTTGGTACAATGGTTCAAAATCTTCCCTAAAAAAAAAAGAAAAAAAAAAAGAGGATGGTTCAAAATCTATGCCTATATTTTACGAAGCAATTATTGTGCATACAATATCGATGGTAACAACTAACAGGAAAACTCATTTTGGTTTCTCTTGAGGAAACAATTCCTTTTGTTAATTTCATTGGATGTTACGCTGAAAGTTTATGATGGAAAATGCAGGAATCAAGAGGGACACCTGCCAAAAAACCTGCGCCGGATTACTTTTTATGAGACCAATCGAGTAAAGTTTACTTTCTATTTCCGAAGAAGCTTCCTTTGTCGAACAATGTATACCTCCTCATGCTTGAGAGAAATGGTTTCACTTGAAACCCGAGGTATCTTTGCACGGACTTCTCAACCCTGTCCCGCAGCTCCTTGAATGATCATCGATAATCGTAATTTCCTGCTGATCAGTTTGGAATGCTGGGCGTTGCTTTTCTTTCTTTGCCTTTACCATCTTCGATGTCTATTTGTAATGGTGTGCATTACTTTGGTCTCAGTTTGTCATGTTATGGAAAATAGATCCTTGTTCCCGTGAGAGCCGATAGGCAGTGGGTTTTGAGAAGGAAAGCGTTTGCTTCCCCATATATTGGAGAATGGATTGGATTAGGAACAGGGTGAAACGAAAAAAATTACTTCACATTTGGGTTTCTTTGCTCATTTGGGCTATAAATTTTAGTCATCACCATCTTTCATGTTTCGTTTTTTTTTTTTTTTTTGGGTTACAATAACTTGTGTTGACCCCCAGGAATGAATCATGCTTATTACAAAAGTGATTTTGATCACCTCTATGGGGGGTTCCCGTGCGTTATAAAATAAAGTGCCGATTGGCAATTTTAGTTTTAACCAGAATTTTTGATTGTTAGAGTGTAAAATGTCACTCGCTACAACTATGCACTTTTAACCAAAATTAATTCAAATTATATTTCTCAAACCTACTAAAGCTCTAATGCATTAGAATGTGAATAATATTTTTGAACTTGTTAAACCCCATTTGTGTTTGCTTAGAGCAAGGTAGGACCGTAGAAAAATCCGTTACTGGAGGTGGGCAAAGCACGCCGTATGATGTTTGATACACCTTGGTCTGGAACAAACAATTCAGTCCAAACCTGGACTGGTGTTTCAATGTTAAAAAAGAGGCGGCCAGTTGGAACAATTCAGTCCAAACCATCATTTAGTTTATTGGATGAACATCCAACATGACTAGGGTCAATTCACAAGCTGAAGATTTTTGGTTCACGATGACGAGTAACATTGGTTGACTAATATTGGAGCAGGCTATTCTGGATGGGGATGATGACAAACTTTTCTTCGGATTAAAAGAATCTAGTTTTAAAGAGATTCGTTTCTTTTGTTTTAATTGAACAAAATTCACTCGTGTGTTTTTCCAATAAAACACATTAATTATGTAAAAAAAAAAAAAACCTTTTTTTCCTTGCATGGAAAACTATTGTTCAAGTTTTCAAAAAATAAAAAAATAAAAGATGAATGGATTCTATTGATTAGATAAACACATAATAATCTCAATATTTTAAAACACAAGATATTTTTAGGGATTGTGTTAAGTGCAATGGTAGTGTGTGTTGTGTTGTATCAATATTATATTATATTTCTTACTTTTATATATAATTATAGAGAAAAGGATGCCAGAGGACAATAATAAAATCCCTGAATTCCTTTATTTCAATTGAACAGATAAGAAAATTTTGTCACTGTCCCACGGAGACAATTTCACGTTCGCCCCATCAAAAGAGTAGAGAAGAAACAAAGTACCTTTAAAAAAAAAAAAAGTACTTTTTTTTTGTTCACGTTTCTGTTAAAACTCTATCCTAGTTTGTAACGCATGCCAATCTAACGTGTTATTGCTGTTTCACAAGCCGAATCAATAAACGCCATTCTATAATATTTCTCTCTGTAAACTGATTAACTCAAAACAATAGCAATTTAAAGTTCCAATAATTTGACCAAAATAACTTGTCCCACTTTTAACTCTCAAACAGATTAATATCTGAACCAAAATATCATTCTCCAAACTACCCATTTTCCATCATCCTCCAATAAACATATTCCAATTCTCTTCATGGTTGTTTTATCATATTTCGAGTGATTTCTCATCTGGGTTTCTTCTCAAACGTCATGGAATCCAATATTTGGACTTTGCTTTTACTTCTTTTGTTCATCCCCACAAGCATCCAAGAAGAAGGATTTGCCTCTGTGCTGATATACGACAAGGGTCTTGACTTTGCCAAGGATTTGGTTATAGGGAAAGCGATTTCCTCCATGATTCCTCTTCAGCTCCCTCAAGTTGAAAAGAGAGTGCAGGTCCCAATGCTTGGAAAATTTAATGTCGTTCTCTCTAATATAACACTACACTCTGCTGATGTCGGTTCTTCATATCTTACAACTGGGGAGACTGCCATAGTTTTGATTGTCTCGGGGGCAACTGCAAAGTTGAGCATGAATTGGAAATATACTTACAATTCTTGGTTTGCTGATGTTTCTGATCATGGGAGCGCCTCTATTGAGGTATGCATAAAGTAATTCAAAAAGGGTTTCCGTTTTATTTTAGTTTTTCTCTTGTTGATTAAAGACATGACATAATATTAGTATGCTTGCTACTTGGTTGGGGTGGATCCTTATTTAGTAATACTGGAGCTATGTGTAAGTTTATGAACTTTATTGAGATATGTTTTAGTACCTCAAAAGGGTTTCTTTTGATTCTTTTTTTGGATTTGAATATCAGAATGTTTGCTTTAGTTTTGGTTAAGCTTGAGGTAGAGGCTAGGCAGTTAAAGGATGTTGGTCTTAGGCAAAAGCCAAGACAGATGGGGAAAAAGAATAAATCTGTCTGCTCTTGAAATGGGGTTCTCTTTGCTATCTCATTATTAATAGTATACCGTTGTGTAAGCTTATGAACTATGAATTGGATGCATTCTTAGAGTTCTTGGTCCGTTAAGATGTCTGAGCCTGGGATTACCTATATCAGGATATGTTTTTGTAGTTGAAAAGGGGTTTCTTTGGAATATTCTTTTTTCTGTTGTTGCATAGAGACGTTAAACAGAATTTTGTATATCAGCATCTTTGCTTTAATTTGGTTAAGCTTGAGACTGGGGCTATGCAGTTATAGGATGTTCGTTTTTAGGAAAAACCAGGACAGTTGGGGTGGTGGTGGGGAGCACTGGAGCAGCAGCGGCAGCAGAGAGAATCTTGGTCTATGCTTAAGTGGGAGGTTACAGTAGACCTTTGTGTTAGCTTATTATATGAAGGTGGCTTTTTTTTTGTCTCATTTGAGTAGTTGTCGTAGTCTATTCCAAAGGTTATATGAAAGCCAACCTTGCTTATCTTTTGAACTCACAGACCACGTATTGGAAGAAGCTTCACCAAATTTACGAGCTGAATGAATGGCATCTGTTCAGAATCATTTCAGTTAAGATGAAATTCATTTGGTTGGAATTTGATGATGTTGAGATGATTTCTGCAAGAGTATATTGTACCAATTTGTAAGAAACTGAACCAGGGGAGTTAATCAGTTACCTTGTGTAGTCTTAGGAAGGATAAAAAGCAGTTAAAGATGGTTTTGAGCAAAAACCAGGAGCCAAAAGAAAATCCAAGATAATCCCATCTTGGTCTGCTAGCAGAACGGAATTCCTTTTGCAGCTTTGTTTGTTTGTAATTGATGTTTGTGTAAGTTTATGAAGTATGCTTTTAATTATTAAAATAAGTTCACATAGAGCATTAATCAGGCTAACCTTTTCTGCCATTTGAGCAGTTGTCTATCAATTTTAGATGTAATTTGAAAGCTATCCTTTCCTATTCCCTAAACACGCAGAGCATGGATTGGAAAGAACTTGAAAGGCTTTACAGGCCAATATTGATTGAATATGAGCAATTGTTACGTGTCTCAATTGAAAAAAAATGTCAATATCTGCATGTTTGCTTTAGTTTTTCACCAAGCTTGAGATAGAGGCAACGAATGTGCAGTCAAAGGGCGTTCATTTTAGTCGAATAACTGCACATGGAGGATGTAACGGGCTGTCCTTTTCTCCAATTTTCAGTAGTAATTTTTCAATTCCAGAGTTCATTCAGAAGCTATCCTTACCTACTCTTTGGAATTAAAGACCATGGAATAAAGGAAGCTTAGCAGGTTTTATTGGCCAAAAATGTATGAAGGATAAAAAGAAGAGTGGGATTCGTAGCATGAGAGATGTTACTATTTGGTGTCAATGATGCCAGAGGAAGATGAGATGCACAATGTTTTACTATGAGAAATTTGGACCGGTAGTTGACATATAATGGCAATTCCAGTTGTACATTGTCTTAAAGTGACATTTACTCCGACGACTTCTTTTTTCCTTAATTTGATCTTACATTTTTAATGGGCTGCTCTGCTTTGGCAGGTTCAAGGTGTGGATGTGGGGCTCACTGTGGCTTTGGAAAACCAAGCAGGAACTCTGAATGTGTCTGTTTTGGAATCTGGATGCTACATAAGAGATCTGTCGATAAAGATGAATGGTGGTGCATCTTGGTTTTATCAAGGGTACGCAAACCTCTCAAGTTAATTCTCTTTTCAAATACTTTCTTTCTATGTTTTTTTCCTGTTTCTGTAAAATCTCATTTTTTGCAAGATGCATTCTCTTTATAAAAATTTGTGACAGACCACAGGTGATAATTTATTAATAGCATCTCCAATGCAATGCAAAATTAGTGTGTCAATGCCGAATTTTAGCATTTGAGTAGGAAAGTCACCGTAAAATTTGACACCAAATATGACATATGCCAAATTTTAACATTTGATTGCTATTAAATGCATTGATTTTGTCACTCAATCATTACAATATTAGTATTTTCACATCATTTTAGATTTAGAAGTTTACTTTTACAATTGTCCAAAGCTTAATGATTATAATGAAAAACAGATATAGCATGTGAGTCAACAGTGTTTGGTATGGTGGTTAGAACTATTGGTTAGGACTGTAAACACTGTAGCATATAAGAGCTTTACACTATAGCAACTTCTTTTCAACTATAGCATGTGAGTGCTGTATGCTATTCCTATTGAAAAGTTGGTTAGAACCAACTTTGCCAAACAGATATTGGAGCACAAATCAAGAAAACAAATCAAATATGCTATTTTTTCACTTCTTGATGCCACATAGAGCATTGGCATTAACATTTGCATTAAAAATGGTCCAAGGGACTATTTTTCTTATTTCTATGTTTACGTCTCCTACAGTTTGGTTGATGCTTTTGAAGACATAATACGGTCTTCAGTTGAGGATGCCGTCTCCGGGAATATCAAAGAAGGGGTAACAAGGCTTGACTCACTATTGCAGACACTTCCTAAGGAAATTGTTGCGCTACATGATGTTGCTGCTATGAACGTCACATTTGTCGGCGACCCTGTTTTGAGCAATTCTTCCATTGAACTTGATATCAACGGTTTATTTATGGCCATGAATAATCTTTCTTCCAGCTTTTATGATAAAGGATTGGTATCTCCTGTTGCTTACAGTGCTTCTAATAAGATGCTCGAGATTTTGTTACATGAAAACATTTTTAACTCGGTCTCTTTAGTTTTCTTCAAGGTGAGTTTCACACTGCTAATCTTTTCACATAATCATGCAACTATTCTCTCTCTTTCCATTATGCTTTACCATGGGATTTGAACTAACATAGAGGAAGTTAAGATAGAGCTTTGAACTGATATTCATTCTCCAATTTTCCATTCAGGCAGGTTATATGTGAACTTAAGGTAGAGCCTTGAACTGATATTCATTCAATCTTCCGTTCAGGCAGGTTATATGCATTGGCGTGTTGACGAAGCAGAACATCAGTTACTCTTGAATACTTCTAGTTGGAAATACATAGTTCCTCAACTGTACAAAAAGTATCCAAATGATGCGATGGAACTCGACATTTCTGTATCTTCACAACCGATCATTATAATTTTGAATGATGACATTGATGCTACAATTTACGCGGATGTCACAATTGGTGTTTTGGATTCTTCTAACGTTGTCCCGGTTGCATGCATAGCTTTGGTATGCTTCATTTAGAATTTTAGATGCAGTTGTGCTCTTGTAACTGAAAATTCAACTGTTCAATATTAGTTGCTAATTGCCAGTGATTTATTAAACTAGTCATGTTTTTGTTGCAGGAGATTTCTGCCTCCTGTTCTCCAAATATAATGGGGAATAATCTGGTCGGTACGCTTAAACTGGAAGACTTTTCGGCATTTGTGAAGTGGAGCAAAATCGGAAACCTTCATATCCATTTAATTAAGGTACGGCGATTCAACTGTCCCCTCAATTTTTGCTCGTTTGTAACATCTTTTGTCCAGAAAGCTTTTTAAAATTCTCTTGCTGTATAACCTTCTAATTAGTAGAACACCGTGTTCATACTCAATCTGCAGTTTGTTATGTCATTCGTCCTCAAAAGAGTCCTCATACCCCGCCTGAACTCAAACCTTCGAGAAGGACTGCCGCTGCCAATTCTTCGCGGTTTTATGCTTCAGAATGCGGAAATCTCATGCACTTATTCAAAGCTTGTAATATCTAGCGACATTGAGTTTGTAGAACAGTGGCATTCAGTCAGCAGGAAGTTTGTATAGAAGGCGGATTGCTTTAAGCTGAAGTACATGATAGATGTATATTTGCTATCATGTTGTACATGTTGTACATGTGTTCATGAAAGTAGAATCCATATAAGAAGGTTATAAAGTCTTAAAAAGGTAAATATAATAACTCCCCAATTCCAATTTTAACAACCTCTTTAGGTAGAGAATTGAAAAACTAGATAAACGAAAATAAAAAATCTATCTAAAAATTTGAATTCAAATAAATGAAACTAAGCTATTTGAAAAGTAGGCTATTGTAATGCGTTAGGAAAATAACTTTGTAAGTTCCTAACTTTATCTAAAGGGAGCTTTTATAAATGACGTTTTTTGAAATCACCTTTTATACATGCTACAAATCTTATAGTGTCACAAACTTAAACATATGATATAAGTAGCAGTGTAGTATAATTTTTTAAGTATGTCATAAATAAACACAATTTTTAAAAATATGGCATTACATGTAATTTTTTCTTTATCTAAAAGAGGCAATTCAAAAACAACAAAAATAACTTTCAACATCAGGGACGCCACTAATCCGCAATTCGGGTTTTTAAATTGGAATTAGACGAAATTACATGAAATTTCCCTTGTGAAGCCTTCTTGTTAAAAAGGTTCTCTTCTTGATTTTTCAGAATAGCGTTGCTGAAAATTATTCTCTTTTAAATTTGATTTGTTAATTTACGTTTTTGTCCCTAATTCTAAAACTAGACGTGAAACCGAATAAAATCTCTCTCCTCGCTTTTTCCAAATCTGCGCGATTCATTTTCGTCGGAAGCCATAGATGCAACCCCCAAGCTCATCTTCACCATCTCCGAGCCTGCTCCTCGCCACGGCTGTTGACGTCGTCATTGGAGCCGAGAGTGAGTTGGTGGCATCCTTAGATCGACGCCTTCGTCACTCGGTGGAGGCCATGGCCGCAGCCACAGCCAGAGCCGCTACTTCTCCGGTGACGCGTCTTTGATCACGACGGAGTCAACCTGCAAAGGAAAACTCCTTCTCGCCAGCATCAGCCACATATATCTTCCTTCTCTCTCTTGGATGGCGATCTTCGATGACGAACGAAAGCCATTTCTTCCCACGCCGTTCGCGATTAAGCTTCACCGAATCTTCTTCCAAAGCTGTTGCAAGGTCAGATCACCATCCTTTAGAGCTGTCGTTGTCGTTTTTGGTTTCCGTCGAGGATGATTGTGGCCTTCGTTTCCATTGAGGAAGATTTCTCCTTCTTGGCTTTCTCCACCACCGTAATGCCGTCGGTTCCAAAAGGAAGACGACGGCGAAGAGGAAGGTCACGGCAGCGGCAGGTGTAGCGATCTGTGATCGCGATTTATTCAAGAGAAAAATGCCGAATAATAAGCTTAATTTTTCCTCTCTTTTTTTTTTTTGGATGTGATCGTGATCTGGAGTGCTTGAACCATGTTATTTGTTGATTATTGAATGCATTTTAGTTAGATCTGGTGGATTTATTGTAAATCAATAAAATGATTATGTTAGTTAGATTTTTTTTTGTTGATATAGCAGATGAAAACTGTTGCGAAATTAATGTGATAGAAACAAAGAATGAAAACACACAGAATTTACGTGGAAACTCAAAACGGGAAAAAACTACGGGTAGAGGAGAAGAAAATCACTAAACTCGTGAAGATTACAGTGGAGGCGTTAGGGAGGCTTAAAATTCGGTAAAAACAAACCCTAACGCAATACATCATATAAATAGGTATAGGCAAAACCCTATTGGCAAAAAATATAAACTAAACGGCCCAATAACAAAGGTCCGTACCGCGGGGGCGGAGCCCCCGCAC
>CAMOHE010031195.1:0-13375 GCA_946598075.1 Artocarpus hirsutus
TACTAATATATTATTAAGAATTATATTTTTATTATTATTTATATTCATCTCAATATATTATATATTATATACAACATTTTAATATTAATATATTTTTAAATAATAATTCTATGATTATTATAAATTAATATTTTTATATAATATAAACAAAGTATTATATTGATATAAAATAATAATTATTTAATAATAATGATATTAATAACATTTAATATTCATAGTAATATTAATGTTAAATTATATATAATATTATTTTATTATTTATATTTATATTATTATTATTTAATATTAGTACTAATATATTATATTGATACATTTAATGTTAATACTATAAATTATTTTGTCAATTATACAAGATTCTTATGTACAACTAAACACAATAATATATTATTCTTAGAAATCTAATAGAAGATTCCTATGTATAACCAAACGTGATAATCTTGGTTCCTAGGAATCATATTCCCTACCATCATTTTCTCGAAAATATGATTCCTATTGATTACTGCATACCAAACTCCCCCTAAGGGTTTTTGAGCAAATTTTAGTTGCAAATAAGCCCCTAGAATCAAGAATTATAAATACTTAAGGGTCATTTTGAAATTTCATTCTTTCTTTTCCTCCAAGCTTTGTGCATGAAGTGAAAATTCCTCCGTTTTCTCCTCTCTCAAGACTGATTCTCTGTAGCTAAATCCCTCTCAAAAGTTTATTATTCTAGGCCTCTAAATCCTTACTAGAAGCAAATATAAGGAGTTTAGTTTGGATCCAAAGAAGTTTCAAGAAAAAAATTTAAACTTTTCTAAGTGGGTTGTTTAGAGTTTATGCTAGATATTAATTTTTTAAGTTTTCTCTTGAGATTAAGAAGTTTTAGAGGCCATTTGCACCAAACAAAAAGTGATACTACAACTTGGAACACACTAGGTATAAGTTATAATCTTAAACCTTGTTCAAAGTTTGTGTTTTTTTTACACTTTCGTGGGTTGTAAATAATGATTATGGACTTCATCTTATAAAGGACCATTAGAACTTGATTAATTTATGTGTTGTATGGCCTTAGATATGCTGAATACGTTTAGATTATATGGTTTTCATAAAAAAAGGGAACTTTGTTGCAAAAAGTGTTGCAACACACTTTTAAAACTAGTTTGGAAATAGCTAAGTTTTGAGAGACTTAAAGATAGATTTGGTTTCCAAGCTCAACATATAATTTATTAAAAAATCAAGATAAACATTTTTTGTGAAGAATATCCTTGAACTCTAATCGAATTTAGTTGAAAAAGTCATTTTTTCAAAACTATTGTTTTACAAAATTAGCCAAAGTTGCCCGAAACGATTGATTTTAAAAAAACTTAAAACAAGAAAATTGTAGACCTCATTGAAATTATCAACTCTTGTGAAACAAAGTCCTTGTCAATTTCGCACTGATTTTGAGTTACAAATTTTACACAGTTTTATTGTAGAACTTTTTAAAGGGTAGAAATGGAAAAACCTTTTTGAAATCATTAAATCTACCCATAAGCCTTTTTAATGATTTAATCCTTGTTTGAAACTATACAAAACAGTACCAAACAATTTTGTTTTGTTGCCAAGGGTAAAAATGTCAAAAATTTTAATGCTTTGAGTCAAAACCATAAAAATCAGCAAAACTATATTTTTCATCACACAATCAGGTTTCCTCCATTATTTTGGACGACATGCAAAATTAAACTTATTTTCAAAGAGTTTGAAAAATTTATAGGACCCATTAGGGGCAAAAAGTCAAGATCTTCATGTTGCGAGCCGAAATTGTAAAGATTAACAAAATTGTGTTTTTCACAATACAAGCAATTTTTTTGTACCATTTGGCTAGCAAGCAATCACAAAATTTTGTACCAAATAGGTTGGAAATTTTACATGATCCACTAAAGACAAATTCGTTATTTTTACAGAAAAGACAAAACAGACCCGACCTTATTGATTAAGCTCAAAGTTTTAAAACTAGCAATGATTCTCAACATACAAAATTCAAAGCCGTTAAATGAGACATTTATTGGCTTTAATTTACCTAAGCGAAACAATATAGAATTAGACTATTAAAGTATACATGAACTAATACTTAGATGTCACATTAATAAAACACAATGTTGACTAATCAAAGAAAAAAGGAATTAAGTAGAGCATTAGTGTGAGGTTCAAGTTGAAAATCTCACCTGTGGTATGACAAAATTAATTATATATATACCTTACTCATGTATGTTTAATGATTACAAATGTAATGCATATTGCCTTTAATATTAAGTCATAAAGTATATTCACTAAGATTACAAGGCCAATAATTTAAATCTCAAAGTTAAGAAAGTTAAAATAAGATAACTAAATGTTGTACCAACCTCCACTTAGATTAGGATTATAAGTCTCCTGACCCAAGGGGGGCATCCAGTTAAGATACGATCTCAGTGTTTGATGATTGCATGCACTCAGTGTGGACACTTGAACCCATAATTTAGAATAAAATATGATTGATAATAAAACGTTCATAAGTAAGCATAATAGGTATCATGCATTGTATTACTACTGGTAATCCTATATAAATGTTTTATGAGATATGTTTTGACTATTTAAGCAAAAGCTAATCTAAATTCTTTATGCTATAGGAAATCCTACCAAGAGGTCGGCATGAAAGTTATTGAGTTGGGTGCGATGATGTGACAAAAGTAATATCTAAGAAAATTCATTTGTTTAAATCAAGAATTTAATTAAGATTTCCAAACAGATTTTGTTAGCAACATTTCATATTTTATAATTATGAAATTATGTGAAAAAATATAATGAAATTTCATGTGTATTTTGTGGACAATTCTTAGTGAATTAAGGTAAGTTTTAATATATAAAAATTTTGTGAGTTCCAAATTTACTAAGTTCTTTAAGAGGCAAATTTAATATCATTTACATTATGATAAAATCTAATTGTGTGACAAAATATGCCCATAAAGTAAATATGAGAAAATAAGGCTAAAATATTATGCCAAAGTCCTAATCAGTATAAAAGTTGACAGTATACTAGACAGTTAAACTGGTACAAATATTTATATTAGTAGTCTACTCAATGTTAATTTTTAGTATATGAAGTCACTTAGAGCAGTCTAGTTAGCAACACAATAGAATTATACAAAATTAGTTTCCATACAATTAGATGAACTACTCTTGATGGAAATTAACTAGTATGGGTACACAGTATATTAAGATATTTCTATACTAATAAAGAGCATATCTCTTCTAAATTACACTGTCAAATAAGAAAAATACAATTTTGATGGAAATTAGACTGCTATAGTAAGATACATTGTTCTATGTGTATTTTGATCTTATCTTAATGGATCTTCAAAATGGCACAAAACTCACTCTAATTTCCTAAGCAAATCCGGTTTTTGGAGAGGCTCATAGTGGCAAAATTTTGTTGCGAAATAGTCCCCATTTCATGGTCTTTAAATACAAAAGGACCAACTTGAAATTTCACTTTGTTTTCTTTCTTCCAAGATTGCTCATGAAACAAAACTCTCTGTCTTCCTCCTTTTCCAAAGTCCGACCACCCTTACTACCCTATTCCTCAAATTTTTGTTGTTCCAAGCCTCTAAATCCTTTTTAGAAGCAAGGTCAAGAGTTGTAGTGTTGATCCAAGGTGATTTTATTGAAAAAATCCAAACTTTTCTAAATGAGTTTTTGTCAAAGTCTAGAGTTTATGCTAGATATTTATTTCTTATGTCTTATTCCTGAGGTTAAGGAGTTTAAGAGGCCTTTTTGTGCCAACAAAAGTAATTTAACAACTTGAGAGAGTAGGTATAAGTTCTAACCTTGAATCTTGGTTTAAAGTTTGTGTTTTTATGCTTTTATGGGTTGTAAAATATGATTATGGACCTTGGCATATAGAGGAATTTTATGGCATGATTTATTTATATGTTGTATAGTTATGAATGTGATGATTAAGCTTAGATTATGTCGTTTTGATCAAAAAAGAAACTTTGTTAAGAAAAGTGTTGCAACACTCTTTTAAAACTAGTTCTAAAAGTCTAAGTTTAGAGAGACTTAGAGATAGGTTTGGTTTCAAGCTCAACATGTGATTTAATGGCAACATCAAGATAAACATTTTTCATAAAGAAAGTTTCCCTGAAATCCAACCAGATCTAACAAAAAATGCCAGTTTTCAAAGCTGTTATTTTACAAAATTTGCCAAAAGTCCCTCGAAATGATTGATTTTGAGAAAATATAAAACATGAAAGTTGTAGATCTTGTTGAAATTGTCAACATCATGAAGCAAGGTTCCCATTAATTCTGCACCAATGTTGAGTTACGAATTTTACAAGGTTTTATTGTAAAACTTCTTAAATGGTTAAAATGGGAAAATATTTTTAAATTGAATGAATCTAACTATGAGCCTTTGGAATGTTTGGATCCTTATCAAAAAAAGCCTAAAATACCTCTTTAAATTCAAATATTCTAATTTTCAAAATAAAAATTTTCTATTCTCTCTCTACCTCTCTTTTTCTCTCCGTAGCCCTCTTGTCTCGTTAGATCTCCTCCGACAAGGGAATCCACCACTCGTGGCCTACCTTCGACATCACCACATGCAAATAGAGCTTTGAACACTGGAAGAGTATCTTTGAAGAGTGGAGGGTGAGCTTCCAATGAAGATCATAATTAGAATTGAGAAGAGTCGCGTCATTTTCCTCATCAACAATGGCAGAGGTCGGTGATCTCCAAGGTTTCACTCATCACTGACTTCTAAGTTGGTTGAAAATGAACGCTAGTAGTGAGGCATGATAGATGAGGAAGAGAGACGACAGTGGGAAGTGGCTCCGTGTTCCTAGATTTGACGACAACAAGTGGTGGACGAGCACGTAGCTACCGACGTTACAAAGATCGTATCAATCTGGCTGCAAGGAGGTGAGTGGTTTCATCAAAATACCTTTTCACTAGCGGCTTGTGGACAACTGCTTAGAATATTCATCGGAGCATGACATTTCATAATCACTATTTGTGATTTTTGTATGGAGTTTTTTTTAGCTTTTTTCATTTGTCTCATGGTTTTTTTAGTGTTGTGAAATGTGTTTCTTTTTTAATATTATGAAATTTGTGTATTTTCTGGTTACAACAACTTCATCGATGCTGTTAGAAATACAATATTTATAGGTTAATAAAATATTTCTTGGCAAGTTGTGGTCCAGCAAATTTGCTAGTGAATTTTTGTATTTTTATAATAATACAGTATTTATAAGTTAATATTTTATTTCTAGCCATCATTGGTTCGGCAAAACCGTTGGTAAATTTTTGTATTTATACGTTACTACTATATGTCTTGGCTATAGGTGGTTTGGCAAAATCACCAAATAATTTTTTATATTCACATGTTATTGTTGTGTTTACAAGTTAATACTCTATTTTCGGTCACTAGAGTTGTGGTGAAGTTGCTAGTTAAATTTTGTATTTACAAGTTAATATTATATTTCTCGGCCTTGGTGGTTTAGAGAAGTTGCCAAAATTTTTTTATATTTATTAGTAAATATAGTATTTACATATTAATACTGTATATTCTGGCCACCGATGACTAGCGAAATCGTCGGTAAATTTTGTTTTTATATAAAAATATAGTATTTATATATTAATACGACATCTCCTAGGTCTTAGAGGTTGTTAATAAATTTTAGTATTTAAATGTATATGTAGTATTTACCTATTAATACAATATTTCCCAACTATCAGTGATGTTCTTGGTCACTTGCAAAGTCGCTAAGAACTTTTTTTCATTATTTAGAAATATAGTATTATTATGTAAATATAGTATTTCCCGGCCATTGTTGGTGTTGGCAAGGGGGAGGGTGAGAGATGTGGAGGTGAAAAAATTAAGTATTTTGGTGGGTTTTGCTCTTAATTTCTCATAAAATATTACTCAATTTCATATTATATGCTATTTACTTGACATTTTAAACTATATGAAATTATTTACTAAGTTTTAACCTAAATTTTCTATTTTGCTTATTCTCCCAAATTTTTGAGGGGCCTTTTCAAAAATAAAAAATATAATTTATATTTTATTAAAGTTAATGAATTGAAAAAACTTAAAAATTAAAAAATTACATAGCAAAATTTGAAAAAGGTCTATTGCATGGCAAATATTAGAAATGTGTTTTCTTTCTCTAAATTGTAAAATAGATATAAGTAAATATTTATTTAGAAGCAAACAACAATAAAAAGAAGAATTTTCTAAAGTTTTCTTACTTCTAAAAAAGCTGTTTATTTTTTTTATAAATAAATCAATCATATGTATGTGAAAAATGTTTTTTAACCTACATTAGTAAGACGCAACTAAAGATTTCAAATTTTAATTGAATAATTAATTATAACTATTAATTATATGTTACTAACTACCTTAATTACCGTCTTAAACATTAAGCTTATGTACGTAACACTTACATATAATTCTTAAGGTCACAATAGATAATTGTGGAATTTTTACGATATTCGTAAAGCATTCAAAATATATACATACAAACATAATGAAAAATTCTCTATAGTTTTTTATTTATAAATGTGTCCAAAACACATCACATGTTTTAAGAGTATGCATCTATCCTAGCATTTGCCACATTATTTCTTTTTTCCTTTTTGGTGATTGAAAAGATAACAAATATAATTTTTATAAAATTGTGGAGGAAAATGAAATGAACTTTGGTTGGCTAATAGGTTCACATTCTGGTATAGTTGGATTGTATACTTGCTGCATACGAAGGTTCTTGAGGCAATGTTCATAAACATTGAATAAGTTAGCTCAAGGTGCGACTTTTTACTCATTATTATTTTGTGCTTTCCATTTCATTATTGTGTAACAATTTCATTTTATATTTTATTTTACTAACGATTTCATTATGGTGTAAAAGACAACTAGGTTGAAAGTGCACCACGGTTGGATGAGAACCATTCGATAGCATACTTTCTAGGGTAAGAGGATGAGATGCCTTTGTAGGTTGATTGATGAAGCAAGATGCTCTGCAATTTATTTTTATAGACTCTGTATTGGGTGAGAAGATTCGACACTCCAACTTCTCTTCTCTTGGTCTGCAGATATATCTTCCATGCTCAATCTCTAACCATCATTAATGCAAAACTAGTGCATCAATAACGACTCTACTTACGTAGTTGTTACTTAAACTACTTGAACTTATACTTTTTTAGAATAGTTTTTTTTTTTTTTTCATGATGCAGAAAATATAAAGGTTTTTTGGTATGAAAATTTTATGGTGATCTAATAAAATTCTGTTGCATCCACATACTTCTAAACAATGAATAATATCATAATGTTTCATTTATTCTTCATCAAAATTTCGATAAAGAAAAGCACGTTTATTGAGAAGGTCCAAACAGCCAAAGCAGATGTCTAGGCCAACATAAAACCACAAGAGACACACTTGAAAGCCGAATTAACAACAGAATCAAATCACAGAGATTAACAGAAACAATTAAATTAAATTAACACAATCCAGCAGGGAATTATAAAAGTAGTCTTGCCAGATGATCACAGTGGCCAAATAAAAGTAAGCTAAAGCGGTCTTCTTGGAGATAGCCAGATCACAACTCCTCGCGAACGATCTTCAGTAACTCTAAAATAGTAATTTTGTTATGATTTAGGATAATTAATTGCAAAACATAATCAATTGGTCTAATCTCGTTTCCTATAATGTTATAGAAAAAAAAAAAATAATAATGTAATTGCGGCCACTAGATCATTAAGTGCTTGAAGACATAGATTTATAAGGCATAGTTTATGAATAAATCAATTAGGATCCATATAAAAAGAAGATGAAAATCAGTTTTTGACTTTTCTCCAAAAAAAAAAAAAGAAAAAAGAAAAAAAAACTTTCACACCAGTTTAAAACAGTTATTATAAGTATCATAGTTTGGCAAGCCTAGTTGAAACCAACTTTTTAGTTCAAAAAACTAAAACATGTAAAAATTTTACACTATAACAATTTTTTGCTTTTACTGTAACATATGAGATTTGGTAACTAAAAAATTAGTTCTGACCATCCTTCTCAAACACCATTGTATTTGAATTTACATCTAAGATTTTATGAATATTTGAAGTCCAAATAAGAGACAAAACTAAGATTCCAATCCATGACAATCATTGTGTTGGATGATACTCCTTGTTTTCCTTCAACAGTTTTTATTTTCATTCTTAAACTCGAATACTTAATTACTTAAAAAAAAAAAGACTAAACATAAAGAAGCTCAAGGAAGGCTCAGACGAGAGAGGAACAAACGAAAGAAGAAGAAAAGAAAGAAAAGGGTTATTAATATCAATGACTTCTGAACTTTAGGGTCTTTTCTATTTTGCTCATTGGATTTTAAAAGTTACTACTTTATACCTTTTGAACTTTCAAATCTCTTCATTTTGCCCATAGACTATTAAAATCATCACTTTATACCTAAACTTACAATGCTTTTCACTTTACCCCTTCAAGTTTTGATTTTTTGTTCAAATGGACGGAATTAAGTCCATTTGATTTGCTCTTAAATCTCGTTTTTGCCTTTATAGGAGATCTATATGTAAATCACATAGGCTTAATTTTGTTTTTTTAAATAAAAAATTAAAGATTCAGAAAGTCAAATGAAGAGCTTTGATAGTTTAAGGGTAAAATAGTAATTTGAAAAATTTAAAAAGCAAAGTGCAAGAGATCTTAAAATTTAGAAACTATAGGTATTAATAACCTAAAAGAAAAAAAAAAAAAAGCTCGTAACTCAAAAGAAAATAATCATAACTCTAAAGACAAATTCGCAAATGCTAAAAGAAATGGTAAACCTGCCATCATAGGGACACGAAACCACTCATACCTTCCGACTTTGCAAAGTTTATTTTTGAAGATAACGTCCATTGAATACTCCCTCAGCATCTCGAGAACCTAAAAAAACCTTTGGCACATGCTTCACTCTTGAAAGGTCAGAGTTTTGACTGCTTGAATAGTCTTGTGAGCAACTGATCACCCATGTTGATGAAAGCAAGTTCTTCGATGTGAGTTAGAAATTCAACTCGTTATGGCACTTCCTTTAACAATTTGCAGTCTTCCAACCATAGTTGTTGCTTGTCTCAATCTGCCCAAGCTACACAATGTTAAGTCCTTGAGCACCGGAAAACCTCCAACTTTGACACACAAGTCCTCTCCATCGTAGGCTTTGTCCAATGCAATTATTACTAGTTGGGCAAAGCTTGAATAGATTCTAGTGGATCAACATGTAATTTACTCCACCTCATATGTAATACTTGCAAGTTGGAAAGCTTAGGCACCCAATGCGGTATCATCTCCAGACGTCCGTGCATAGATAGCTGTTGAAGGTGTTGATGAGGTGAAGATATAGCCTGTACATCAAGTAGTTCGGCTTCTTCTCTTGTTTTGGCCATGTGCAGAGAATCACGAATCTGACTCAGGTTTTCAATTGATGAGCATAAAGCAGGTCCATGTTCTGCTCCTAATTGTTGAATTGCTAACCACCTCAGCGGTTTCAGATTTCCTAGGGATCTCATCGAATCAATACCACCTTCACTTGCATCAATTACAAAAAGAGATTGCGAGGATGTCAACTTTCCTATCTCCGTTGGCACCATAACACCAGCATATTTTTTAAACGGAGGACTTTCGCCGATTGTATGAAATGCTTTGATATGGCAGAGACGATGAAGTTGCAAAATCTCAGTTGGCAGCACTTTAACCAAAGTTTCTCCAAGTTCTAAAGTTTTAAGGTTTCTAAGCCTCCCAATTGCGCGTGGAATTGATGTCACCTTGGTACCATATAAGTTCAGATACCTCAAATTGCATAGTTTGGTGACACACTTCGGAAATGTGTCCAAAGGCAGTCCGCAATCCAACACCTTGAGGAGCCTTAATCCACCGTGTTTACTGTAAAATGCGGACATGGCAGCATTAGAAATAGAACCATCTACATTAAATAGGAACAAGCAGCGAAGTTTTGACAAGTTCAAGTTTCCCGGCAATTTCTCCAATGTTGTATTTATAAATAAATGTCGAACTGTTTCTTGAAGAATTGGGTTTTGTCCACCGACTGTTTCTGCAAAATTTTGATCTTTTAATTTTCAAGCATAATTTCCCTTACAAGGTCGTGAACTTGGGATTGAATTAATGCTTCGTCAACGTCCTCCACAGCAATTTGGATCAAGCTTCTATTGTAAAGCTCATTGAAATAGAGTTCTCCGACCTCTTCTGGTGTTGTATCTTTCATTTCTTGAGCAAAACCTTCTGCAACCCATAAATCAATAATTTGAGTCTTTTTGAAAATCCAATCCTCTGGAGATATACTCAAAAAAAGGAAACTTGACTTCAACGAATATGACAAATCACTAAAACTAAGTGAAAGCATCTTTTTCATATTTGGAAGCTGGTCATTGCTGTCATATTCAGGCCCCAAATTGCGAATAATCATCTCCCACTCACTTAGTTTACTTGTGTCCTTTGTATCCAACACCGCAGCAATCGTGACAATCGCAAGTGGCAATCCCATTCATCCTTTTAAAATAAGATGAGAAATTTCAATTAAATGGTGTGGGCATGACTTGCCTTGAAAGGTTCTTGCACAGAAAAGTTCCCACGATTCTTCTTGAGATAAAGATTTAAGGGATAGATATTATCCCCATAAAATCTTTAGTAGCTGTGGAGGCCACGTTTGTTGAATAATTAGAAGAAGATTGAGAAGATATTGAAGATAAGAGGTATTTATCTTTCGATGGAGTGAGTACAAATGGGAAAGAACATCTCTATATATAGCACACTATAGAGAGTTCTAGACACAACAGTAAATGAACTTCTCAACTACTAACATTAAATACAAACTCTGATCTAACATAGAGAATTCTAGAAATAACATTAACTGCAAGAAAATTCTAGAGACTAATTATCTCAACAACCAACAAACACTCAATAAATCAAGTTTATTATTTTTCAACACCCTCCCTTAAACTTGATTTGTGACTCCGAGGATGTTTCGTAGCTTGATAAAAGTCTCTAGCTTGAGTGGCTTGGTAAAGATATCTGCCGCTTGGTCATGAGACTTTACGTACTTTAACTCCACTTCTTTTCTTCCAATGCATTCTCGTATGTAATGATAATGAGTGTCAATGTGCTTGCTTCTTTCATGGAAGACTGGATTCTTTGCTAGTGCGAGTGCTGATTTGTTGTCAACACGAATTTCCGTGGGCCCTTGTTGTGGCAAATTCAACTCTTTTGATAGGTTCCTTAGCCAAATAGCATGACAGACACATGAAGTTACAGCGACATATTCAGCTTCACAAGTTGAAAGTGTGACGATAGGCTGCTTCTTTGGCATCCAAGTAAAAGCAGTGTCTCCCATGAAAAACACAAATCCAGTGGTGCTTTTTCTATCATCCAAGTCTCCACTCTAATCGCTATCACTATATCCAACGATCTTATAACTATTGGAAGATGAATAAAACAAGCCATAGTTGGTTGTACCTTTGATGTACCGAAGTATTCTCTTTGCACTCTTGAAATGGGTTGTTGGTGGAGCTTCCATGTAGCGGCTAGTGACTCCAACAGCATAGAGAATATCCGGCCTTGTACAAGTTAAGTAGCGTAAGCTTCCAACAAGGCTTTTGTAGAGAGTTGGATCTACCTTTTCTCCTTCATCATGCTTGGACAACTCGATTCCGCATTCCATTGGTGTGCCAACGGGATTAGATTCTTCCATCTTGAACTTCTTGAGAACTTCTTTAGCATAGCCTTCTTGTGTTATGAAAATACCTTTGTCTTCTTGCTTTACTTCAATGCCGAGGTAATAAAACATGAGCCCAATGTCCGTCATCTCGAATTCTTTAGCCATTTCCTTCTTGAATTCCTCGAACAAACTTGGATTGCTCCCTGTGAAAATCAAGTCATCTACATGCAAGCATACAATCAATATGTCTCCTTTTTGAACTTTAGTGTAAAGTGCATGCTCATATGGACACTTGGTGAAATTCTTGTCTTGGAAGTACTTGTCAATTCGAGCATTCCAAGCTCTCGGTGCTTGCTTTAGACCATATAAGGCTTTTTTCAATTTTAAAACTTTATCTTCATGTCCTTTCACCTCATATCCCAATGGTTGCTCGATGTAGACTTCTTCTTCGAGGAAACCATTTAAGAAAGCAGACTTTACATCCATTTGGTAGATCTTCCATCTATTCTGGGCTGCCAAAGAAATGATTAGTCTAATGGTTTCAAGACGAGCAACAGAAGCAAATATCTCATCATAGTCAATGCCTTGTCTTTGACTATAGCCTTTTGCCACCAATCTCGCTTTGTATCTCTCGATTTCTCCTTTAGCGTTCTTCTTCCCCTTGTATACCCATTTGACTCCAATCGACTTGTGTCCATGTGGCAATGTAGCAAGCTCCCATGTGTCATTCTTCGTGATTGACTTGATTTCCTCATCCATGGCATCTTTCCACTTCTTGTTTACAACCGCTTCTTGATAACTTAGAGGTTCACAATCACTAAGAAGACAAAAAAGAGTAATATCATCTTGGTTTTCGGTTACCTCATAAAGATCATGTAAACTTCTAAAGCGTGGCGTCTTCTCATTTGGGCTATCGCTTGATGGTGAATCTTCTTGTGTGTTTTTGGTTGGTGAGATTAGTGGAGTATTCAGCTCTTGAGGTTCTTCTCTTGTCTCTTCTTCTTCTTCTTCAAAGTAAGGAAGAAAGTCATACTCATCTTCTTGTGTATTCCAATCCCAAGCATCTTTTTCATCAAACTCCACGTCACGGCTAATGAGAGTTTTGCCGCTAATTGGATTATACAACTTGTAGCCTTTGGAATTTGAGTCATAGCCAATGAATATGTACTTCTCACTCTTGTTGTCAAGCTTGGTTCTTTTTTCATCGGGCACATGAACATAGGCAACACTTCCAAAGACTTTTAGGTGAGAGATTCCTGGCTTCCTGCCACTCCATGCTTCTTGAGGTGTCTTCCCATGAACGCTTCTTGTTGGGGAGCGATTTGCTAGGTAGATTGCACAAGCCACTGCTTCAGCCCAAAACTCCTTCGGCATCTTCTTGCTTTTGAGCATGCTTCGAGCCATGTTGAGAATAGTTCGATTCTTCCTTTCCGCCACTCCATTTTGTTGAGGAGATCTTGGCACTGTTAAGGAACGACGAATACCTTGATCTTCACAATACTTTTGGAACTCATTTGATGTGAACTCTCCTCCTCGGTCTGATCTCATGGCCTTAATAACAAGACCACTTTCTTTCTCAACAAGGGCTTTGAACTTCTTGAAATTTTCGAACACTCCGATTTCTCCTTCAAAAAATACACCCATATTTTTCTTGAAAAATCATCAA
>CAMOHE010031196.1:0-16180 GCA_946598075.1 Artocarpus hirsutus
CAAGTCAAGACAACGGGCCCACTAGTCATCTCAGGATTAAAATGCAATACAAATGATTGTCTAAAGTGAATCAATTTGCCAAGATAGAATTATTAATCCAAATCAATTCACTTTATGTCCCGATCCAACACATCGTCAACTATGACAACGTGCCAATGTTTATATTCACGGAGTCCACCTCCGATGGTCAAGACAAACCATCTCCCAATAGGGATATAAACAACATAACAATCTTTACATGAATAAAGCACCTAACTTTATTCCCTTGATTGCGGATCTTATGATTTAGACCGTCACCTTAAGAATCGTGTCTTCTGCATAATTTGTCCATCATATGCCCAATTCTTAAAGGTTTAGACCGACAGTCTCAAACTATTGTTTGCTTATCATACATTCAACAACTATGAACGTAAAGAGGACAATATTTGGTATATAAATAATAAATTCTTTATTGATAAAAATGTCTCCAAAAACTCATTACATTTTTACTCCATTAGGGCATACATGTCTAACATAGTTGTGCAATACACTATGTCTTGTACTCTAGACCAAAATGGTATAGTAGAACGAAGAAACCAAACTTTAATGGACATTATGATGAGTATACGTAATCACTCTAAACTTATTGAAGCTCTTAAAATGGCTGTGTATAAATTAAACCGAGTTCTAACTAAGGCTGTCACAAAGACACATTTGAATTATGGAAAGGTTGGAAACCAAATTTACAACATATACACATTTGGGGTGTCCATCTAAAGTAAGAGTTTATAACTCACAAGAAAAGAAATTGGATCTAAGGACCATTAGTTGGTATTTCATTTGATATGTCAAAAGTTCTAAGGATATAGATTCTATTATCCATCTCACAATACTAAGATTGTAGAATCAAAAAATGCAAAGTTTCTTGAGAATGACTTGATTAGGAGCGATTTATCATAGAACATTGTTTCTAAGAAAGATCATTTTGATGCTCAACCTTATTACTCAAGTCATAGATTGATTGTTAATACAACATTCCTCAAGTTCAAACAAGTGTTGGACAATTGATCATTGAAGTTCCACAAACTGCTAATAATAATCCAGTATATCAAATTGTTCAAAAAATGCCAGAAATAATAAAACAATCAATTGAACAATATGTTCCTCAAGAAAATGTTGATACAACATTAAGAAGATCTACTAGAATAATGGAATCAGTAATTTCTAATGATTATGTTGTGTATTTGTAAGAGTCAGACTATAACGTTGGAGCCGAAAATGATCCTAAAATGTCTTCACAAGCCATGAATTATAAAGAATCACATTTGTGGTTCGATGCATAAAAGATGAGATGAATTCTATGGCATCTAATGGAGTCCAGGATCTTATTGAGTTACCAAATAGTGTAAAAGCCATAGGATATAAATGGGTAAGACAAAGAAAGACTCATTGGGCAACATTAAATGATATAAAGCAAGACTCGTCGCTAAAGGATTCACTCAAATGAAAGGAATCGATTACAATAAGACTTTTTCTTTTGTATCTAAGAAAGATTCTATTCTTATTATTATGGTATTAGTTGCACACTTTGACTTAGAGTTGCAACAAATAGATGTGAAAACGGCTTTTTTTAATGGAGATCTAAGGGAAGAGGTTTACATGAAACAATAAGAAAGATTTTCCTCTACTAACGGTGAGCATTTGCTATGTAAGCTTAAGAAACCCTTATATGGATTGAAACAAGCATCCCGTCAGTGGTATTTAAAATTTCATGATGTTTTCTCTTCATTTGGATTTGTAGAGAACATCATGGATTAATGTATATACTATAAGGTCTGTGGGAGCAAAAACTTGTTTCCTTACTCTATATGTGGATGATATTTTACTTGCAACCAATGATGAGAGTTTGTTACATGTGGTGAAACAATTTCTCTACAAACTTTGGTATGAAGCATATGGGTGATTTATCTCATGTCATTGACATAAAGATCTATAGAGACAGATTTTAAAGAATTTTAGATATATCACAAGAAATCTACATAAGGTTTTAGGGAGGTTTTGGATGAAATATTGTTCACCAAGTATAACTCCTATTGTAAAGAATGATAAATTTAATTTGCAACAGTACCCTAAAATGAATTTTGAATGGGAACAAACGAAGAACATCCTATATGCTTCAATTATTGGAAGCCCTATGTATGCTCAGTCTACACAAGACCTGATGTTACATTTGATATAGGAACTTTAAGAATATATCAGAGTAATCCAGGTATGACCACTAAAAACTGCAAAAAAGTGATGAGGTACTATTAGGGAACCATAGACTACATGCTTACGTATAGACGAGCTAAAAATTTGGAAGTAATTGGCAACTCTGATTCAGACTTCGCTAGCTGTGTTGATTCTCATAAAATCATATGCATACATTTTTATGTTTACCAGTAGGACTGTACATTGGAAAAGCGTAAAGCGTACTTTGGCTAATACTTCCACTATGGAGGTTAAGTTCGTATCTTGATTTGAGACTACTTTATTTGTTGTATGGATAAAAAGTTTCATTTTTTGGGTTTAGAATTGTGGATTCAATTTCTAAACCATTGAGAATATACTATGACAATTCAGATACAGTTTTTTTGGCTAAAATAACTAAAGTGATAGTCGAATCAAGCACATCAACATTAAGTATTTAGCTATAAGAGAACATGTTAAAGATAAAACAGTCGTCACTGAACACGTTAACATTGAATTGATGATAGTTGATCTTTAACTAAAAGCAAGCTAGCATTCAAATTTAAGGATCATGCATATAGTATGGGACTTACTTCCTTTGTGCAATTTTCATTGTAAGAACAAATTTATGAAACTCTATTTCAGTTGTGATATTTTCTCATATTTCATTTATATATACATTCATTTAATTGAGAAATATCATTAAGTTTAGACCTATAATAAACATAAGATTTATTTACTAAGTATTAAGAGACATAATATATTATGATATATGGAAGATAGTACTCGTTCTTAAAAGGACATATCGCTATGATTCATGTGTTTTATTTCTTACTGCGGCAAATAATTGAATTTATGAGCCAAGTAGGAGAAAGTAAGTGCATTGAGCAGTTAGTAAGTGTTTTATGCACGTAAATAAAATACTTCATTATGTAGATAGTTCATTGTGCACTAATATTAAGCGAGGCGCACGATTCATGTGTTGACCAAACTCTATTTGGCTGCTTCTTATGTGATGGGCATAGTATATATATACAAAGGCTTTGGGTCTCTAGGGCCGTTTGACTCTTTTCAAGTTCACACCATCAATTCTTGAGTTAGAAAAGGTCCTAGAAGCTCCCAAAGTAGGCGAACAATGAGCTTCAACCAAAGGGAGGTAGCGAGCACCCCACGTCATGAACTACACAAAGAGCCCACAATGGCTGGAGGTGCGTTGTTTCACACTTCTATTTTTCATGATCTTTATTTGCTTGTTGTTTTTGCATATTTAGATCGTATTTAGTCTAATAGTTTAGTAACAAGGAACCTTAGATTTAATATATTAGAATTTCAAGTATAAGTACTGCATTAAAAGTGTACAAATAGACACTTTAATGCAATTAAACAAAATTAGTAAGCTCTTATTTAATTTAATAGTTTATTATTAGTGAAATTAAAGATCTAACATTTCAAGCACTAAGAACTTAATCCGTATTACTAAGGGCTGAGAAAATCCTAGAATTAAAAAATGTAATTTACATATTTAAGTCAAGGATTTTTCTAGATAACATCGCATTTGATTTTATGACTAAAGGACTTATGAAATTAATATAAATATTCCAGAATTTTATAGTAAGTTTTAAAGTTAAATTTATTAACTTTTGTGATTAAATAATTCAGTTGATAAATTATATCACTATTTAAAGCAAAAAAAATCTCAATCTATAAATAACTTGAGAATTTTAATAATAAGAATTTTTAAGTATAGTACAATGTTAGCAGTGTATCAAGAAACATTCTAATGCTCAACAAGTCCTTAATTGCCAATTCATTTAAAATCAAAGTCATGTAAGTAGCAATTTTGGTAGAAAATGCTACATGAACTCAGAAATTTATATTATCACAAAACTAGGTCGTTACTGAGTTTAGATGCAAAAAAAGTCAACTCTAAATTTTAATTAAATCTAGAAATAATTTTAAGACTTAAAACAGTCAAAACTTGGTATGCAATTGAAAACATAAATCAGTATCGGTTTACATTGTAATTGTGATTAGTGTCAAAGTATATTTGAAAAATAGAAATGGACCCATTGGAAATCAGATTTTCTTGTCAGCTATGTTAGCCATCCTCCGACAGTATAAAATTCTTCTGTTTAATGAAAATCTTGGAGGATAAGTTTCAAGGACAAGAGTTAATTTGAATTAGACTTGATTTGATATTGCTCTTGTGCATACATGAGACAAAATCTCATCACTATCGACTAGCAAAATGGTGCCATACTTAAGGGTTCTTAAACAAAATTTTAACTCATTTAAGTTAATTAAGTGCTTGATTAAACTTTAATTAGGTGGGAAAAATAAATTATGATTGGTTTTATTTATAGTTGTACCATCAAAATGTGACGACCCGTCTTTTCAGACAGTCACTTTATTTTCTTAAACATCGTTCTTAACCAGTAATCCTACTTACTTAGTAAGCAAAATACTGAAATAATTTTTTTTCTTTAACATTCTTTAAAATGTACGTAGAAACTTATGCGACTTTTGCCGCTATTCAAGTTGAGACCTTGCTCAACACTTGCCTTTAAAACCATTCCAAATCGTTTCTTAAAACTTATTAAGAAACATTTACTAAAACATAACTTAAAACTTAACTTTATTAGAAGATAAAACATTTTGTAAATATGTCGTAAAACTTTAAAATATTGAATTAAATTTTTTTTTCTTTAAACATTCTTTAAAACGTACTTAAAAACTGTTGCGACCACTATTATCATTCAAGTTGAGACCTCGCTCAACACTTGCCCTTAAAATTATTTCAAATTGTTTCTTAAAACTTATTAAGAAACATTTATTAAATCAGAGCTTAAAACTTCACTTTATAATTTTATAAAACATTTCTTATAATGTATCTTAAAACTTTTGAAAATGTTTCTTAAAACTCTGATTTTCTTAAAACTTTGAAAACACAATATAATAGTGAAAAACCTTTTCTTTGTGTAATGGATGTAAACTGTGGTGGTATCTATATCCAAATCTTCGCATTTGTCCTCCGCAGCACCCATCTCTTTTAAGGGGGTCCTACTGATTGCCCATAAAACTACTTACAGCATGAAGAAACTTTTTATGAGCTTTCGTTCAATAAGTTCAAGGATATTCTCACAAATCATTTAAAACATGCTTTAAAAACTTTTCTCATAAAAACGTTTATCTTGAAACATTTTTCATAAACGTTTTTCATAAACATTTTTCATTAAACATTTCTAAAACTTTTTTCATAAACGTTTTCATAAAGCATTTCTGTACCATTTTTCATAAATGCTTTTTATTAAATATTTGACATAAAACAATCCTTAGATTGTTCTTCATAAACGTCATTTATGTTTTCATAAACACTTAATATAAAATATTCCTCAAAATGTTTTCCATAGCATATAAATGTTTCATAACAAGGAAAACAAGAAAAATCAAAATGCATGTTTCTATTTATGCTCAATTATGAACTTTCGATTATGAGTGTCTTATGAACATTCTTTTCTTACTTTAACTTTCTATCATTGTTCCTTAACTTTCCTTATCTTACTTTAACTCTCTATCCTTGTTTCTTAACTTTTCTTATCTTACTTTAGTGTTCGTACCAACATCATCAATCATGAGATTATAAACATGATGCTTCTCTTGTGGAAGACTTGAGACCATCGATTACCAAGGTCATGTACCTCACATCTAGGAGCTCAAACGTTAACTTTACTTTCATTACCTCACAACAAAGAGACTAGTACGATACTTTCTTTTATCGTCTTTACTTTACCTTCTTTTTAACGTTAATGAGCATAACAAATGTTAACACATCATATGCAAACACCTTTGTAAATCATATCTTATACTCTAAAACCTATTGCATAACAAATGCAACTTATTGCATAACAAATGCAATATAAAATGCAAACACATTTTGCAAATCATAACTTTTATTCTGAAACTTATTGCATAACAACTGCAACTTATTGCATTACAAATGCATCATAAAACTTATAACTTAAACTATAAAACATTATGCAATATCAAAATGCAAAACATACTTTAAATACTTTGAAAATCATAACTTGAACTTTTAAAAATGTTATGCATATCAATATGCAAATAGACTTTAAACATACACTTGCAAATTCATTGCAAATCTTCTTTTGAACTTTAAAACTTTTTGCATAATAAATGCAAACATACTTTAAAAGAAACTTGCATAATAATTGCAAACTCATTTATAAACGTACACATAAATATTTAAAAATCATTTACTTGATGCTGTAAGTGAAGTTTGAAAGTTACTTAGACTATGCTCTAGCATTCTATATTCCATTCCTATCCCATTCATTTTCCTTCCATTAGTCGACTTCTGTGTCCTAATCATACGACAGCCGACTCATTAATTTTCTTTTTATCAATCTACTAGATTGATAATAAAACATGAACATTAACTAATTTTTCCTTTTAACTTAACTTAGTACCCTATCGGTTTACCCTTCTCTTTACTTAACCTTATAAACCATTGGTTTACCTTTCCTTCAGTTAGCTCTGTAACACACCAGGGTTACTTTTCCTTTTAATTATGTAACCCACTGGGTTACCATTTCTTTCTCTTGAACATCCCTTATTAAATTTCCTGTCTCATGTGAAGGTTTCGTTACTTAATATATTACAGAACATTTTTTTGTCTAAGAATGTTATGCTAATTTGGAGTGTTTGACTCTGTTTTGACCGTTTTCGTAAAAATAATGTTTTTACCCTTAACGGGTTTTTTTGTCAACTTCATAACCTTATAAAACTCATTGCTTAACTTACTGTTTCAGTACTTACATCTTACAGAAAAATTCCCGTTAAGGGGCGATTTCCAAAATCGGGCGTTTGGGGTTCGTTTTGATCATTTTTCATAAAATGACCATTTTGCCCTCAATCTCTTTTTCTTTTATTTTTTCGTTGACTAAACTTTGATTTCTTAAAAACTTAGCATCTATGATACTTACTGTCTACAGCAGTGTGGGAAACCAATGTTCGCTAGTGAAAACCCAGTTTTCACATAATTTTACAGTTTTAGCCCGAAACACAAAAATATTTACATTTTTACGCTCGAAACCAAAACGACCAATTTATACCAAAATGCTCAATTTCTCTCAAGGAATAAAACTTACAAAACCACTATGGTCAAATTCTAAACTTTTCATAACATTTTTATTTTTTTAAATTTTGTGCCCAAAATTTCATAAAATTCTTAACTTCTAAACCGAGCTGAATTTTGAAAAATTGTCCATAATGCCCTAGTAATTTTGATGAGTTATACAACTTTCGTGTTGTAACTTTCTTGAAATTCCAATGTTTAAAGGCACTTTTTGGCTAATTTTCAAATCTGCTGAGATTTTTTTTTTCTTTGCAATTTAGTTCCTTTTAAAATTTTACTAAAACCCTTACTTTCTTTTTTCCATCATTATCACCATCAACATATAGTATAAAATAACTATGCCATAATGTCCATTTACATGCCATAGGTCAAAATCATTTCATTAAACACTTTATATGCATAAAACATAAACTTTAACTTAACGTCAAGGACTAGAATTTTACTTAATCCTTGCTAGGGCTTGTCCTTCCTTTTCATTGCTTGAAATCCTTCAAAGTCCCCTTAACATCAAGCCGATACTTTATCATAACAATTCCATCAAAACTTCAACAAAAAACCTTAGAAAACTTAGGGTAAAGTTTAGATTTTACCTTAAAATTTGTGAAATCCTTGAGCTTTTAGCCTTAAACTTGCTTTGAACATGACTTGGAGCTTGAAATTCATCAAAATTTGAGTAAGAATTGCTAGGGGGGATGGTTTCTTGGGAGGAAGAAAATGGAGTAATTTTTTTCTTTCTTCCTTTCTTTCTTTCTTTCTTTTCTTTCTTTCTTTTCTTTCCTTTCTTTCCTTCTTTCACGTTTCTTCCCCCTTTTTTTTATTCCACCATGGGGTCTCTTATATAATGAATGAATTCTCCTTTTTTTTTTTCCTTTTTCTTTTCTTTTCTCTTTTTTTTAATAAAAAAGTGATGAGTCGTCACCTTGGTAATCAATTAGGTTACTTTGGGTGGCCAAATGTGATTAGGCCACATTAGTGGATGGGGTGGCTCAATCAAAACTTACAAGGTATCTCACTAACTTTTTATGCAGTCTAAGTTTATACTGACAGTATTTTTCCTATACTGTGATATTCTTTTCCATACAGTTTATGAGGTCACATAACCTCCCATACTTATTTTCATTATTACATAATGAAATTCCAATATTATCTAAGTTTATACAGCCTAATTTTATACTGATAGTATTTTTCTTATGCTGTTGGTACAATCTCTATACTGTTACAGCATTCCTTATTCATCCATATTCTCTAAACAGTATTATTCCTATACTGCTTTAACTTAAACAGTCTAATTTTTGTACTGCTAATCTTTAAACAGTTTAATTCTTACACTGCATTACTTTTACAGTGTGATTTTCATATTATATAACTCTATCAGTGTACTTCCTTACACTGCGTTATTCTAATACTATATAATTTTTCATGTTATTATACAGTATTTTTCCTTAAACTGTATTTTTTGTCTTAATATAATCCTTAACTTAATGCATTTTTAATGTATTAGAAATTCTCGAGTGTTACACAAAAAGACCACCTTTAGTCCCCATTTCCTCTTCATTTTCTCCCCCATTTTCCTTCCAAAACCATGTATGCCTAGAGAAATTCTCTGAAAATTTTTCTCCTCCAATCTCACCACTAAAACTAGTTCTAGCTCAAGGTCTTTTCAAGAAAATTTTCCTCTCTTTTTCACCCCTCACAACCGGGTCCAGCGTAAAGTTTTCCAAGAAAATTTTCTTCCTATTTCTTCCTTCAAGATATGGGTTTTACCTAGCAAAACATCAAAAAAATTTCTCCTCCATTTCCACCACAAGAAGTCTAGCTAAAAGGATTAGAAGAAAAAGAAGACGAAGAAGAAGAAGAAGATGACGATGAAGAAGGAGGTTGACTTAGAGGAGTTATTATCAAGGTATACTCCAAACTTTTCTTTTTTCATCTCCTTGGAAAAAAAATATTAGATTTTTATATAGTAAAGTTTGTATTTTTAGTGTTTAAAACAAGAAGGAAGGAAGGAGGAGGAGTAGGCTTTCCTAGAAGTAGTCATCAAGAAAGTATCTCCAAGGGTAAAAGTTCTAAACTTTACTCCCTTAATCTTTTAGTTAATTCAAGTTGATAATTTTATGAGTTATTGATTTGATGATATGGTGTTTATGTGACCTACTATAGCAGGTTAAGCAAACCTCTTAATTAATTTCTTCTCTCAAATTTTTAAAAACTAATATAGATATTGCTACAATAATAATTAAGATTCTTAAAATCTTAATGGAATGAAATAAAGATTTACGGTGAAATTGTTATCTTTTTTTCCAATTAAATACTATTTAAGTGGGATGAAGTTAAGAACATATTCATCATCATACTAATAACTTTGTGAAATCTTTTTGTTTACAAATTGTCTTTGATAATAATCTCTGACTCTGAAGAGTTACCAAAGCAATCTTCTAGGGCTTCTAGTCCTACGTAAATGAGAATGAAGCTAGAACTAAATGATGAAGTGAATTCTTCTTTGAAGAGTATTAAACTTGAGGAGCAACCAAACTTCTCTATTGGTAGATTAAAGTTTGTATATGCTGATTGCATGGCTGATCTTCTAAAGTTTGGCAAGTTAGTTGAAAAGTTGGACAATTTTATAAAGAAGATGTACAAGGCTACTTGTATAGAAAATTATGTTGAATTTTGTTGGATTTTGTAATTCAAATAAGCAGCGAAAAATAAAAAATAATTCCCACAAAACCCTCGCAGGATCCATGCAATTCGATTAGATTGATAAGAAAGTCATAGAATCTTACCAAGATGACAAAAGGGGCAAGATTGCTAGAAGGAAGAGAGCGGGTTCACTCCGGTGACACTCTAACTCGAGCTTTTCGTATTCAGGATTGGATTCAGATGTTGTTACTTAGAGCAACGCCCTCTGTAAGTATCCACATAAACAGACTCTCTCAAAAAACCAAATTGGTGTGCTAGCACCCTCTCCTTGCGTTAAATGATTCTCTCCAATTTTAAGGGTTTTTAATGTTTTTGTCTTTTAGAATAAGAGAATGCCTTTTCTTATCTAATTCGGCAACAAATCCTAAAACAAATATATATATATATATATATATATATATATATTGACTTTGAGAAAGAGTCAGATTTTAACTTGGGTAAACTGTAATTCAAATATGATTCATAGAATCTAGACAATGTCAGATTTAATGAACCTAGACATATCTAGTACATCAAATCTGGACATTATCAGGCTTATTGAACCTAGACACAATAAACCCAAAATTCATTTTTGGTCTATTTTAAGTGTGCAGCCATGTAGGTTTATATAACGTTGGTAGTGGGCTTGAAAATCTATTTCTGGCCCACAAATTGCAACGCCCCCTTACAGACGTCACAATAATCGTTACTTTTATTCTTGTTATCATTATTTTTAAGATAAACCATTTAAATTTAAACACAATTTGATAAACATATCCTAAGATCCATGCGTACAAATTTTTTTTTAAACAACTTACTAGATTTGCTTCTCTCACCTCGATTAACGTAATAAAACACCTATAGTGTTTGGCTAATCGATCACCTGTAGAAACGGTTAGTTTACAATACAATCATTTACTAAATTATAGACACACAAAACTTTAAACAATGTTTAAGTCTCTCAAGAAAAATACTTATATATCCAAATATTTTAACCATATCAAAATAAAGAAACATGGCGTAGTCCTTAGGTAACCACAATTAAAGAATTATTAAAAAATCTCAAAAGTCTATAGGAAAATAAATCAAGTCTTAAATCATCATCAGTGTAGAAAATAAAAAAAAATAATAATAATAAAATCATTGTTCAAGTAATTAATTTTTTTTGGCATGATTCTGTTTTCAATCCAACACTTCTAGCGCACGCGCCCGTCTCCGTCCTCTACCTATTGTATATGTCTTTTACCTTTATCTGCAACATGATATAAAAACTAAGCACGCATAAGCTTAGTAAGTATACTTTCTTATCTTACAACATAAAACATTTCATGAATACCTTTATGAAACATCATAATCATAATCATCATTAACATAATAGTGCGCTTAGCACAGTTTCATATAGAACATATCTTTCATTATAATTATTTATATTAAAAACTTCATTCATTTTATCTTTGGAGCCCAAGTGTTGCACCATAAACATTATCATCGTAGGCGCGTCGTCATGAGAGGAGTGAGGTAGCTAATCCCAAACTAAACATGACAAGTCCAGCCTTTAGGACATCATAAACATAAAAATAAACACAGGGTGTGCAACACTTAATTAAGTGATACATATACATAGATATACTTTTAACATACCTCATTATTAAAACATTCGTTAAACTTTCTTGTTGCAACAAGAGTTTTCATGAGAAAACAACATCTAAAAACAAACTTAAAAATTATCATAAGACATGTCCTCAAAAATTTTTCGTAAACTTTTATAATGTTGCATGTGAGAATGTACTTACTTGACTTGCTTACTTAAACCTCATCTTAGACAACGTTGCTGCGGTCTCGATGTGCTCACTTCTTGGTGTGTTCATGTCATACATCCATATACAAATAAAAATAAATTTCATTCTTATAAAATCATCCAAAACCATATGACATTATTCATACTTCCGTCTCAAGAATTACAAAAACACACATACACTTTACTAACTTATAAATATTCATGCAAAAATTGCAATACTAATACCTGTCTTATGTATTCATAATTCAATAACTCACAATTTACACACAATTAAAGCATGAGACTTTAGAGGGACAAAGCTAACATATAACATAATATCATGATTTTTCGTTGGTCATAAAAATTCCATTTGATAACTAAAACAAGTCACACACTTCATAGCATAAAGTCTGCCAACAATAGCTGGGCAGTAAACAATCCTATCTAATATTCATATAATAAAATATCTATTTCACAAATAATTCCACAAAAATCCTGAATGTAATAGACACCTAAAACTATAACATATCTGAAAATTAGTTTCAATTAAATTTTCAACCATTCAAAACATGCATTAGAATTCAAAGACAAAATAAACCTTAAACACATAAGGCAATGAGCAGCACATGTTCATCATAAGCAAACAATTAAAATAAAATTTCTTTGACCCTAAAATTTTTATGACAACCTATAAACATCTTATACTATCATTGAACATCACCTTGTCATGCAATAACATCAAGAAGCAAAAAATCACAATTTATGAATTTAGGGCATAATTCCCAAAAGTAGGTAGAATGACCTCTATTCGCTTAAAAATTCATAATAATTTCATCTTAACACCAAATTAGTTAAAGCTAGTGGCATTAGAAACTAGACTAAGAAACAAAGAATTTGATATATAACATGCATATTTTGACAATAATTTGCATGAACAAAAAGTCCTCAAAATTTAGTCTAAATTTTGGGTTTGTGTAAAACTACACAGCTTTTGGGGTCAACTTTGAAAAATCATAACTATTTAATGAAAACTCTGATTCAAGTGATTTAAAAGCCAAAAGAAGCTTAAGATGTCTAGTATTTGATAAAAATATAAGAAAAATATAAACAGAGCAATACATAATCGAAAATTACTAAAACACGATAGCTAACAGGTGTTTGTATGAAAAGTAGGCTTAAGGCATAAAAAAAAATTCAACACCAATCCATAACCTAATAAAACCTCAATTAAAATTATAAACACATAATTAACATGATACTAATTGATAATAAAATATACCCATAAAGATCTACGTAACAAAATATGAAATTATATGATATATCTAATATAGAGTTTAATGAGAAGTTAATCAAAACAACCAAATCATCAACTCTTTTCAATCACCAATTGACATGAAAAACATACAATAAAAGAATCCATGTGATGATAGTAATAATTCTAAGACTAAAACAATATACCAAAATATCAAATAATATACATCAATCATAAGAATTCAAAACAATGAAAACTTTAAAACATACCTTTAATTTTTATGTTTTCCTCAACAAAGACAAATGCTTGCATAGAAAATCTCTAAAAATAATTCCTTCTACTTTAACTTGAAAGAAAAGAAAAGTGATGAATTCTTTGAGAGAGAAAATCTTGAAGAAAACAAAATTCTAAACTAATGGCATGTGAGGTTTGGTTTAGGAAAGAAAAGAAAGCATAAAAGTATGGAGGAATATGAGAAAGATGGAGGCGAGAAAAATAGATAAGAATAATATGTGTGCTTGAAGCCACATATTTATAGGGATAAGAAATCTAGTCTTAATCTAATTATGTTTCCTTTTTTTAAAGGAGTATAATCCTAATCTAATTAGATTTTCTTTTTTCCCCTTTTTTCTTATTTTTTTTTTCTCTTTTTTTTTTCTTTTCTTTTTTTTTCACAACAATTACTGTTTTCTTTCCTATGGTTTCTTACATAAAACATTAACTTAATATATATATAATATAATATAATATATAACTTAACATAATATATTATATTATAATATAACAATAATATTAAGTATGGTTATATATATTATAATATAAAATAATATAATAATTTAATATAATATAATAAGTTATAAAGTAAACGTTAAAGGTGATATGTAATATAATATAATATAATATAATTATAATACATAATTACTTATATACAACAATGCTATTTACTCTATGACCCAAAAATAATATTACACATGTAATTATCATGACATCATTAATATTATAAAAATAAGAAAATATGCAATAATATTCATGTCATCATCAAGAATTTAACTTTAGGGCATACATAACTCTAAAGCATTATAAAGATTATAAATTTAAGGCAAGTTAAAAACTCTTTTAGAAAAAAATACTTTAAACTTATCATCATTTTTTACATGAACATCTTGAACGCATCAGTTCCACGTGACCGTTACCTGTCATCATACTCAAAATAACATGGTCAGTAACATTATATTATAAAAAATTACTTAACATTGTTATATATCTATCATTAACCATTGCATGAAAAATGACGAGTGTCACACAAATCATAAGCGGCCTCTAGCAAGACATTATAATTACCCAAGTTATGTGAATGTCAATAATCCGACATAACCTAATATACAATAAGTATTAAAGTCCTTTTGTCACTAGATACCTTGATTGAACATAAGGCATGGTTTATGTCATCCTTATACTATTCAATTATGTTATTTCTTAATCTTAAGTAGACTGATATTGATAACCCTTATCAATTCATTCTAGTATGGCCATATATTTTTCTTCAGTCTAACTTATCGAGGGACCCATAAATATTTTTCTTATAATAAATGAGGGACAAATTCCTTCTTAATCACTCACATTCCTCACATGATTCACTATATATCCAACAACAATCCATTCCATCATCTTGTTAAAGATAATATTAGAATGTGTCAAAATATAGAACTTGTCATGTAGGAAACAATAGTAATTTCAGGTTAGAGGACTAGGATAATACTATTGTGATGAGAATCACTTATGACAATTATCCATACAGTATTCTCATAGCAGGTCGATCCAATACATCATTTCTCAAATATATATCGATGAGTTGACTTAGTATCTTATACACATGATTAGTAAAACATAATCATCAATCAAACTTCATACTAGGCTTCATTCATTATTATCCCAATAATAATGACCGACTATGGATAATTTAGAATAGAATTCAATTTTCACCTAAGAGTTTTACTATCAAGTCATATACTTGATGACTTTAGGCAGAATTAACTATTCATAGAATTAGAATAAAAAACAATAATAAAAATGCATCTTTATTAATAAAATGCAAATATAATGAAGTCAAAATATGATCATTACATAATTGGCTTAGGGCACATCACCAACAAATTAAACTTGGAATCTTGTTTTGTTAATGTAGTTGCAATAATTCGTCTACTCCTTTTCAATCTAATAAAATTGCCTTTTTCTATTTTTATTTCATTTTTTTAGGGGAAACTTCGTGAATTTTAGTTAGAAAAAGAACATCAATATAACAAGAACTAGTAAGCTAGTCCAAAAACACATCAGTCCAAGAGACTGAAGAAACAGACTGGAGATATTTTGCAATTGTATGGGCCACGATATTGGCCAAGCAAGAAACATGAGAGATACTGCCACGTAAACCACACAACATCGAACGCATTTAAAAAAAATTTCAAATCACACAACAAAAATATAATATCTATAATAATTGGATCAGTGAAGCTTATGTGACAACCATAATTCCCTTATGGTAAAGAGAGTCAAAAAATAGTGGGTTGTATAGTCCTATATCGTATGAGAATGACTAGAGATAGTGGTTCATAAGTAATGACATCAGCTCACAATAGTTTGAGGTGTTTTGGGTAAAGCCTTAGAGTAAAAGCATGCAGGCTTAGACTCAAAGCCGATAATATCACACCAAACGCAGGCATGGGTCGTTATAGCCTGACACCCCATTATTGATATACAGAGGATTGGGAAATGGATAATTTTAGAAAGTTGAATGATGTTAAGCTTTATATTTTGAAAATCATGATTCATGACAAAAAGGAAGACATCAATTTATTGATTTGTTGCCGTATTTAATTGTCTTTTCACACTTATAGTAAGACCATAATTTATTTTCGAAAAGAATAATTATGGTTGAGAAGTGCATTATTTACATTAAAAACTTTTTGTTTTACTGTTCACATTGTACAAATCTCATGGACTTAATATATTTCCTAATTTGATATTCCCTGTTGTTGAATGGGTAAAAAAAATAAAACAGATTTCTCTATATGGGGTTGTTTGATAATTACTAGAGAAAGAAAATCGAAGC
>CAMOHE010031197.1:0-45161 GCA_946598075.1 Artocarpus hirsutus
TTTTACGCGTATCTTATCCGATATAGACCCGAATTTGGTTCTGTTTTGAATTTTTGAGACCTTATCTGATAAGGAATGACCCTAGACCCAACCTCTATAAATAGGGAGTGAGTTTAATGAGTTATTCAAAAAAGAAAGAAATTGACAGATCAATAGAGAGATTAAGAGTGATACTCTAGTGGTGAGATTCTGAAACTCCCTGAGAGCTCTTGTTCACAAATCACGAATACTAGCTTTGGGTTCTCTCAATTGATTGGAAGGAGAGTCACCTTGAGGAAGAGCTGTACGTGTGAGCCCACACTCACTCCGATCGTGGATAGAGAATAGCAAAGAAGACCAGTTGGTTGAGGCTCTTCTGGAACGTTACTTCTCTACACAGAGTTCGGGAGCTTTTCGGCTTATACAAGGTCAGTAAGATCAGGTTAATTTATACATATAGCATGTCAAACTTGTGTTTTGGAAAATACTCTGATTTAAATTTTTAAAATTCCGCTGCGTATTATTTTTCCAACAAAAATAAGGTGTTTTTGTAATTTACCTAAATTCTAAATCTGGATTTACATCTTATATACTATACCTACTAACATTTGCTATAAACTTTGTCCTTTGAAATTTTATTACTCTATCAATTTTACGTATTTTCTTCCTTATCTCAAAGAAGTAAACTTAACAAGACTTGGTGCAAATTTTGGGAACTAAGCAAGGTGAGAAAGTTGCACCTTAAAAGTCAAGCACATGTACAATGTTAGACATGTTAACAATTAGATAGGTTGCCTAATTAGAAGTTTGGCTTGTAAGGTGGTAGATTTTGGATAGGGTAGTCATCTCGTCAATCTGCCCTAATCTTTTCGTCAACCCACCTCGTGAAGAAGAACAATCCACATCTTTGCCCCATCAATCCACATAAATTGGTAGGGGATGAGAGTGATTTTCCCATCATGAGTATGGGGTACACTCGGTACCCTCTTTACCTGATTAATTATCTCATGATAAAAACAATTAATTAATCAATTCATTAATTAACACACCCAGCTTTAAGTTAAAAATAACAAAAATTAAATTTTTGAATTTTATAAATACTATACAATATAACATTTTACTTAAAATCATATATTATAGCATATTATATATCATATATTTCATTAAAAAATATGACATAATTAAACGGGGTAGTGAAATAGAGAGTAGGTTTTGGACCTTTAAATTGTTCCTACCCTGTAACCCGTGGCAGGTTAAATCTTTAACCCGTTTACATATAGGTTTTTTTTCCTACCCCATTTAGACGAATCTCTGTAGATAAATGGACTTGCAGGTAAAATAGTCATCCCTTATTGCTAGGCACAATAACAAACATGATTTAGGCACTAATTACAAAAATAAATGTGTGAATATATAGTGTTTTTCTTTTCATGTCAATTAGTTTTATATTTTATATATTTATTTTTAGGGTTAATTAAAAAAAAGGCTAAATAAATGTGTGAATTTTGTTTAAAAAATAAGTTTTAAGTTAATATATTTCATATATGCTAATGCAACCAATAGTAATTTTTTGGGTAAATTACACTGATACCTATTGATTTTACCTAAATTACAGTGACACTCCCTTAACTAAAACTAATTACAGAGAGACCCTTTATGAGAGACCCCCTATGCTTAACTCTGTTAAGTTTTAAACAAAATGACAAAAATACCTTTATGATCTCAACCATTGATTCAAGAATATCATATCATAGCCACTGGTTTCATCTTAAAAAAGCTAAATAAATAAATAAATAAAACAAAAACAACACAAAAGCAAAAGCAAAAATAAAAACAAAAATAGAAACAAAAAAGCCCTCAAGACTTGCCCCATCCAAACAGCCTCCCGTCACTTAACCACCACCATTTGCCCACCCTATTTGTCGCATAGGCCCCATTAAGCCACCCTTTTTGCCCACCTTTCTCGTTGAACAACCCTTTACACATGAAGCCCACACACATCGTGCCCCTTATCCATATTGCGACTCCCATCCCCTGCCATCGCTCACCCACGCCCCTACCTGATGCTCTCATTGGAATCACAACCCTGTCATACCCGAGCCACCCCCCACCCTATGGGATCTTCCTCCTAGTACATCGCCGAGCCTCCCCTTCATGCCATTGCCCCAGCCAAATAGTCCCCTCACTCATTGGCCCTTCTAGCCTGTTGTTGCTTTCTTCATTGCACACCAGTTGCACCATCCCCACTGGTTGAGAGAGAAAGAGAGATCCAAACATAGAGGGAGAGAGAGAGAGTTGTATTTAGTTTTTTAATATTTGTTGATTTTGTTTAATATACCTAAAATTTTACACTTGTTTTTTTTAATTTTTTCAACAAAAATTATTTTTTTTTTATGTTTTTTGATCTTTGTATTTTCTTTTATAATTTTTAAAATTTTATAAAAAATATAGCATTTAGATAATAATTAATCGCATAACTAGACTTTTTAGTTTTCATTATTTCTTAATTTATCCTTCTGTTTTTAGAAACTATAAAGATATCTTTTGATTTGAAAAACTTGTTTAATTTTATTCCTTGTAGACTTTTTTGACTTTAAAAACATAGAGATAAGATAAACATACCCTTGACTAAACCTAATTTGTTTATGAAATATATGTTTCTTCTTGAGAAAAATTTTAAAAAATATATTTTAAAATTTAAAAAGCCATAAAACTTAGATCATTTTTTGAAATTTGATGTTTTGTTTTAGGATTTTTTTTATGTTTTTAAGATATAAAATATTTATCATAACTATTTAAGGGTAGTTATGTTGTTTTATCTAATTTTTTTCTATTTATGAGGATGAAATTAAAACAAGTTTTTCAAATTTTAAGAATACCATTGTAATTTCTAAGAACAAATAGACAAATTAAAAGATAGTTAAAACTAAGTAGTACAATAATATAATTAACCCTAATTAATCAATTTTTTAAAACCTACTTAAGTTTTAAAATTACTAAACTCCTTTTCTATGTTAATTAACTTATGTCACTTTCACATGTTACAAATATAAATTGTTTAATTATAAATTACTTTAGTAAGATCTAATTTTAAATATATATATTTTTATGTTGTATGTCATGTTAGTAGATGAATAATAATAATATAATTTTAATCAAGAAGCAAAATTTTTTCTACCATTAAAATGAAATTTTTAGTTACAAACGTGTTTAAATTGTTTATACTCATTTTTTTAATGTCAAAAGGGTAAAATGTTATTTTAGGTGCATAAATAGCTAAAATGTTTGTTGATGGATGGAGGGACAATTTTGATATTTTAAACAAAATTAAGGTCAACACTCGTAATTAACTAACAGAAGGGGTTTTTTTGTAATTTTTTTTGAATCAAAAGTTGTCAATATAATTAGTTTTAATCTAAGAGTGTTGTTGTAATTTGAATAATATACAGGAGGTTTCAGTGTGTGTAAGAGAACAGCCTTAGGTACAAGTATTTCATGAATAATTTTTTAAAAAGATAAAAAGAAAACAACATTCTTTATCATAGATTATAATATTTTATTGAAATTATACTTTTCAAATCATTTTCATGGAAGGAATTGACGATTTTAATAAAGTTCTTTTGGCATGGAGTTTCACACACTCAAACTGTTGCCTTGTATCCTGCAGGCAAACGCTCTCTCACCTTTGTTGCCAATGATGTAACAGAATACAACACAACACAACACAACCTTTGCTATAATTCTCTCTCAGATCGATTAAACGAAAGAAAACGGAGACTCGAAACCAAAACCAAAACCAAAGAGAGGAGAAAAATATCGAAAAGGAAAATAAAACTTCAAAAAAAAAAAAAAACAGAGAAAAGGTATAACAGAGCCCTAGAAAGTCGGTGATGGCGTCGTCCAACGTGGTGATAGCGTCCAGTTCGACGACGACGAATTCGGAACTTCCTCGCCAGTCCTCTATATGTTCCCTCTCCACCTTCATCGCCGATCTCCATCACAACCACCACCACCACCGGACAAACGACGACGACGAGGAGGACGAAGCAGCTTCCAGAAGCCTCGCCTCCGTCGCCGCCATGGACGACATACTCAAGAATATCTACTCCGAATCGCCACAACCACAGCAGCCGCAGCATCATCCGCCGGAATCTCCGTTCCCGGCCTCCGGAATCGACGAGGTCTGGAAGAGGATCGTGGCCGGCGGGACAGATCGGAGGACGGAAGTCGTTGGTGGCGGCAGCGAAGGCGGCAGCGCAATGACGCTGGAGGATTTCTTGACGAAGAATGGCGCCGTGAGGGAAGAGGACGTTAGGGTTCCGGTCGGAGGGTACGGCCAGTTCCAGGGTGCTTCCATGGTCGTTTTCAGCAATGGAAGTGGAGCGGCGGCGCCGGCGCCGAGAGGAAACAGGAGAGCTCTCGAGGAGCGGCTTGATAAGGCGACGCAGCAGAAGCAGAGGAGGATGATTAAGAACAGAGAGTCCGCGGCCAGGTCCAGGGAGCGCAAGCAGGTTTGTTTCCTTGGGGATTTTGTTTTGATTTCTATTCGCACTCGGTTTGGATGCTGGGAAACTGAACTGGAAGGAGTTGCAGTAGCAATTACCGTCTTAGACGATGAAATTGCGAAGTCGTAAAAAATTCTTGCATGTCCGAAATTACTAAAGCATTGTTCGGTCAAATTTGTTTTGGATGAATTCTGGTTGGCTTCCCAGAAAATGAAACCCCAGGAAAGAGGCGAAACAGTTTGTGCTTCTGGCTCATGTTTTATTCCAAGTGAATTTATGCCAGTTTCATTAGGGATTTTCTTTTTGGATTTGTTCTAGTACCTTCTTAATTGCTTATGTGATTTTCTTTTTTCCTCATTTGTTGACTTGATTCATGGTCGAAGTCTGATTGGTTTCTGATGGAATGAATTTGTATTAAATAGAGAAAGATTTGGGTGCTTTTGGCTTATTTTCTCTGCTACCTAGTGGAAGCATTCAGGTTTTTGGGAAAATGGTTCTTCCTTGATCTTTTTGGTTTGAATAAGCGTTGGAAGGAAAGTAGAAATTCAAAATTCAACGATTTTAGAAAGTCTTATTTTGTTAATTAAAGGTGAAATCTGGCTTCATCTGAAATCCGGGGTGTTTGTTTTCACTTTGAGTCCTGAAGATAATTTTGGATTGATTTTAAAAATACATTGCACTTTCTATTTACTTTTTTTTTTTAATCATTTACTCTCTATTGTTGCCAGTAAGACGTGGTGAAAATAGATTTCAATTGCTGCTCCTTCTCAAAGAGTTTGTTTGGAATGAGGCAAAGTGGAAGGAGAAAGAGGGGTGAGGGTATTAGCGGAAGGATCTTGTGACCCATGGTCATTTGATAGGAAAGAAAAGAAGAGGAAATAGGTTGGATGAGGGATTTCAAATCCTTAAAAGAAGGTGTGGCTGCTATGATTGGAGTTTTGATAATAGCTATGAAATTAGGTGAAACAGCTTTAAATGGAGGGAATTGTTTATGGTACTGCTATTTATAGTTTATTGTCAACTTCTATGATAGAGGAAAGAAGGGTGGATTGATGGAATTAATATCCATTAATAGGATACAGAGAGTTTATCAATATTAAGGATTTTCTTATCTATGATAATTAGAATACAACACGTACTCATGAAGAAAAGACATGAGAAACCTTAATAAGTCTCGTTTTTTGATTTGGCCATTGCAAACAATAGGTTTAGCCAATCGGGAAAGTGGTTCAAGACTTTCTTTTAAGAGATTTGGCACTGATGTTCTTTGTTGATGATAAAGGGAGGTGTGGGTACTTTTGCCATTATCTTCCAGTTCCCGATGCTCAAATTCCCTCTGGATGTCTTTGCTAGATCGGAAATGGACTCCTGGGTTGGCATGATTCTACTGGTCATAAGTAGTGTTAGTGCATCTCTAATCCACATTATTGTGCCAACACCAAATTTTGGCATTTGCATAGGAAAATCACTTTGCAAGAAGTGTTAATTTAGTGCTAATCTTGGCATATGCTATATTTGGTGCCAAATTAGCATTAAGTATATCATATGCCAAATTTTGGTATTTGGTTGCTATTGGTTGATGTGATAACTTTTTCATCAATAATTACAATTTTACGATTTTCTAATTGTTTACAAATTAAGAGCGTACTTGTAGAAGCTCCGAAGCTTAAACTTTATGACAAAAAGTAGATATAGCATTGGGAATAACATTACGCATTAGAGCTAAAAATAGAACAAGATATCAAATATAATTTTCACATTTTTTTGTGTCAAATATAGCATTGGCACGTTTACTTTAGAAATGGTCTTAGGTGTGGTAGCATGTGCATTTTTTAACCCCTAAAAGCACAAGGGACGTGCTATTTTGGATTAAAGACAAAATGTCTTCTCTTTGTTGCATGCTTTTGTCACAACCAAGTGATGATTTTCTCATGTACTTCTAAATGCTATTTTCTCCCCTAATTAAATGAAATTTTTGATATCATTCACGAGTGAATATGATTGTTAATTGTATTCTCTTTCCATTTTTAGGCTTACACAGTTGAGCTCGAATCTCAAGTGACACAGCTGGAAGAGGAGAATTCACGATTGTTGGGTGAAGAGGTATAAAATGTAACGTTTCCCTGTATTTTGTTTTATCTTGCTGTTTTGAGTTTTCTTCTTTCTTTTTTTTTTGGTTTTTTGTAATTTTTTGTAATTTATTTTTTTTTGCCTTCTCTGTTCCCTGAGGACTCCTTGTCCTCTTAACTTCATATTTGATTCTAATCAAGGTAAAGTGTTTTTTCTTATAAAAAAATGTTTATTGTTTTTGGGGTTACAGGGCAATCTAGTTTTTAGTTTTAACTTATGGTTACAAATTTATTGTTTTGTTAACACCCATGGTCTGTTTTCCCTTTTCATCTCCATTATCATATTTATCCCCTTTGTTCTTCTTCTTTGTCTGTTTGGAACTTGTTTGGTTTTAACTTTTAAGTTTAGATTGGGTAAAGTATATTTAAATTGGTTAGCTTTGGATAGATGTAATTTGAAAAAAATTTTTCAATCTGTAAAATAATAATAATAATAATAATAATGCAAATAAAAGAAGCCTTTGGCTCACACACACAACGAAAAGAAAAAAGGGAAAAACAATGAAACTTGAGAATAAGAAGGTTATCTAAATATATTTATTCTGAGTACATATCCCTTAATTAAAGTAACAGGAACATCGTTTTGCATGCTTAATTTATCCTCTACCGGGAAGAATTTATTATGAAGTGAAAATATATGCAGGCTGACCGGAAGAAGGAGAGGTTTAAACAGGTATGCATTATGTGTTTTTGTTTTCTTGTACATTTTAGTATTTTTTAATTTTTTTTTATCTACTATACTATTGTCTTTTATTCTTCGTGTGGATTTGTATGCATAAGTGTACATGTGGTGCAAGCAACACTTAGATTATGAAATGCACTACTCACTCCAAGAAAAAAAAAATTTACGCGATAGACGTGAACGGATGTTAAGAATCCCCAATGGTTGCAGAATGTTTTATCAACGTCAGTAAGACAGTAGTCGGGCAGTCCTCAGAATGGCCGAGAAAACCATAACTAAAACACCAGGTCAACATGAATAAATGTTAGAATCCCATGCACCAATGGCAAAGTAAGTGCATAAGGCATGCGGGTGGCCAACTTGGTATTGTTTTGGAGACCCCAAAAGTCTTTTGGATGTAACATGATGCAAATAGTGTGTTTGTTAAAACTGCATACAAGTACTTTGCACAAACATTAAAGTTGGAATTTATTTTAACTTTTGAATTTTTCTTCTACTTCTCCTTTTTGCTACAAGTAGAGCATCTTCCAAAAGCATTGATGTGGATGGTTCATTAGCAATTGTTAGCATTGGATGGTCATGGGTTGAAGTAATCAAATTGAAATCTGATAGGAATGAAATCAAAATTGGACCTAAACTTAAATTTACTATGGTATCAGTTTAGGTATTGGTTCTACTGCTATATTGAAAATTAGAATTTGGATTATCATGATATTACTGTGATGGTGGAAGTGAATGGATATGCCGCAATTTTGTAAGGAATGCCATTCCGCCTATTTGAGGGAATGGGTAGTATATATCTAACAGAATGGGAATTTGATGGAAACTACATTTCCTTCTATCTAGCGGCATTCCATTCAACTGAAGTCTACTTAAAGTGGAGATGCAGGGACCAAATTTCGTAAGGATAATCTTAACTGAAAATCTGTTCTTGACGATATGGATAATTTTGGACTAGCGCTGTGAAGTTCTATTTATGCTCTCTCTCGTTCTCTTTAGTATATGTTTGCTTGTATCTAAACAATGTTGCTTTTAGGATACATTCTTTTGCTTAAATAAAAGCGCATAGTTTGTTTTGAACTTTCTCAAGCTCGCAATTCTAGAAATTAACCTTTTTAAACCTGAACATGCTGGTGTGGGGTTGCCACTTACCTATTTGGATTCCAGTGTTCTGATTACTAATTTAGGATAAACAAAGTCACCAGAATAATTTCTTCAGCTTTTTGATAAAATTGCCTGTGCTTTTCTTACTTTTTGTTTTGGTGAAAAGAATTTCCTCACATACCCACTTGGATGTATTGTCGAGTTAAAGTATGTTGATTAAGTTGGAATTTGAGCTTATTTTGGAGTAGGACTTAAGCTGACTGAATGCAGCTAATGTGTATCTTAGACTTGTATTTACTTGAATAAATTCTTTTGATGTTCATTTGGATAGAAAATTTTTATTTTCTTCCCGCTTCTTTTAAATTTCTGTAATTTAAGTTTCTTGAATTACAACATGATATGCGAGTACATGTATTTCCTCTTTTTCCATGGTGTGCAATTTTGTTTGAAAGTCATTTCAAAATTGAAATTGTTCGTAGAGTTGATTTTTTGGTACAATATCCAAATACCAGTGTAGAGCGTGTGGCAATAAATAGTTCAGCAATTATCGTTGTCTATGTTGAGTTCAATTACTGGTAAATTTGTACGTTCATCTTTTATGTGTATTTTGAATTGTTTTCTTAATATACTTGCTAGCGGTCGATGTATACCTTGATCTGTTAAGTGTGTTTGACCAAATGATTGGTTAAACAACTGCTCCGATTAAAATCTATTGTTTTTCTGTGAGTTAACTTTGTGCATTGCTGTGTTGTTAGTATTGTGTAATTGAAGGTTGCTTGGGGGTTTTTTTGGAAAATCCATTTGACATGACAACTACGGATCAACATTTTTAGAGTTTAGATATTATTATTTTGGTAGTGGATAGTCTAGTTCAGGGACTAGAAAAATTCATGAATTCTTAGATCTTGTACACCTCATGGTCAATGCTAGCTTGGTCAGCCGGAAACACTCCACTATAATAGTTTTTTCCTCTCAAAATTGGAGGTAGGGAGACTCGAACCCTAGATCTCAACATTTAAACCTGCAACCACATTACGCTATTATAATTAATAATTGTGTGGACAAATGCTAAAATGTATTGCAATCACAATGACAGTCTACACTGTTTCAACTTTGTAATTACAGTGAAATAGCTGAGTTTATTTCTCTTTTTGTGATTTTTTTAATGGCTTATTTCAACTGCAGCTCATTGAAACGCTTGTTCCAGTTGTGGAAAAGAAGGAAAAGAATGAGAAGATGGAAAAAGAAATTGCAGAAAACTTTCTTCTACAAGTGGAAAAGAAAAGAACAAGACTACCGACGGTTCTTCGGAAGGTTTATTCTTCAAAGTGGTAGATATTCGTTGCATCTGCTTATCAGGAAGGAGAAAGGTTTTATTTTTTGTTACATGCAATCAAAGATATAGAAAGAAATTGAATCGTTCAAGACGACGGTCAAGTAAAAATGGAAAATAAAAGGGGCTGGGAAACGGGGATGGACGATTTAATGATTGTTTAATCTTTGACAGTTTATCTGTAAAAAAACTCGCCCGCAGGGAATGACAGGAAAAACTTTGGGGAGAATTGCTGATTAATATGGCACATCTCCTGCCTATGCACTCCATATTGTTAGATTTGGTTAGTATAGGGGCTTGTTTTTTATTCCTGGTTTATTTATAGAAGGAATTGAGCAATACTGACTATAGGGTAACGTGATAAAGGTTTGACTGATTAACATTTTACATTAACATTACATTACCTAATAAAACTACACATTTTTAAATGGAGTATACTTCTTTGATTTTTGTTGTTTAAGGGCAACTATTTTTATGCAACAAAATTACGTATTTTTACAGCGAAAGAAAATAGTTTGTCTATTGCTTTTATAAGAAGCAACGTTAGATTCTCGTATCATAATCTATCATAATATGCTTTATGGAGTTGGTGCGTCTCCTGGGAAATTCCAAATTAGTGTCGATGTTAAATTTTTCCGTGAGTAGGAAAATTACTTTAAAATCCAATGCCATTATTAATGTTAAACTTGGCATGTACATAAATATGACATTAAGTACTGAACATGCCAAATTATAGCTGTAATTCTCTCTCTGTTTCCTTTATTAATTTATTTATTTTTTTCATTTATATGATTATAGCAAGGATAATTTTTAAATAATTTTAAAATTCAGAAGTTTACTTTTATAACATTCAAAACTTAGGGTCTATTTGTTTCGAGTATTATTTAGACTCAATAGACTTAAATTTAGATTCAAGTATCAAGAATCTTTTGAATACGTGTTTGTTTTCTCTAAAATTTGAATCTTTTGAGTATTAAGAATATAAGTTTTTAGAGTTTTTATTCTCCTCTAAACTTTTGATATTCAGATATTTTTGTTACAGTAAAAACTAAAATTCTCTTTCTTATATATGAAAAAAAAATCATAATTTTTTCATTTGATATCCAATTGAAATGATTGTTTCATTGTGTTTCTAGCAAAGAGAGGAATAAATTAATATTCATATTGCATATTTTTTAAGATCATTAACATTAAGATTATATTAGATTTATTAATAAATCAAAAATCATTTTTACTACCTCTTTAAATACAAATTCTAATTTTATTGTATACTTAGATTAAAACCTAAATGAACATTCAAACACCTATTTGGATAACAATTTAAATCACTAACTCAAATTGTAATTCAAATCACACTAATTTAAATCAAATCACTAATTTAAATCTATTTATCAAACAACTCTTAATGATTCTCAAAAAGTTGAGTTTTCATAAAAGCACTTTTAAAATCTATATAACTTAAACATGTAATATGTAATTTGTGGCAGGATGGCATAAACGAAACACATTTTTTAAATGTGTGGTATAACAATTTTGTACAAAAAGTTATAGCATATAAAATAACATTATACATAGAGCATAAATGAAGAGAACTTACAAATTATAAAATATGTTGTTTTCACATATTTTGGTGTCAAATATAACATTAATAGAGTTGTGAAAATGAGACACGCTAAACAGCTTATGGCCTGTCAAGTTGGATTGGTCCTACGTCTTCGGCTCGACCCCTATGGCCTTTTTATTTTGGGAGAAAAAGCAAAATAATATATTTAAGTTAAAACTTAGAAAATAATGTCATGTAGTTTTAAGATATGTAGTCAATAGCATATAATGAGAAATTAAGTAATATCTTATGAGAAATTAAGAACAAAAATCTCAAAATACTCCCACCTTTTTTCTCTTGCACATTTTTCATCCTCCTCCCTCGTTGGCGCCGATATTGATTGGAAAATACTGTATTTACAAGATAATATTATATATCTGAATAATGAAAAATTTATCAACGATTTTGTTGGATCATCGATAGGCAAAAATACAACATTAACTTGTAAATATGAAAATTCACTAGCAACTTCGCCGAACTACCGACGGCTGAGAAATACAGTATTAATCTATAATATTGTATTAACGTGTAAATATAAAAGTTTACCGACAACTTTGCCAGACCACCTTCTTTTGGGAAATATATTCGTAACTTGTAAATATTGTATGTACTTGTAAATACAAAAATTCACCAATTTTGCCGCACCATTAGCGGACGGGAAATACAATATTAACCTGCAAGTACCATATTAATGTGTAAATAAAAAATTCACCAGTGACTTTGCTAGACCATATTAACCCATAAATACTGTATTTACTTGTAAAAACAAAAATTTACAGGTGTTTTCATCAGACCATTGGCCGCTGGGAAATACAATATAACCTATAAATATTATATCAACTTGTAAATATAAAAATTCACTAGTGACTTCAATAAACTGCCTATAGTTGAGAAATACAATATTAACCTATAAATACTATATTTACTTGTAAATACATAAATTTAGCAGCAACTTTGTTTAACCACCAGCGGCCAGACTATACAGTATTAACATAGAAATATTGTATTTATATGTAAATACAAAAGTTCACCGATGACTTCATCGGACCACCAACGACTGAGAAATATCGTCTTTCTATGTAAATACAAAAGTTTAACTAGAAACGTTGCCAACATTACAAGCATTGGCAGTGTCACCAAGGCTAGAAAATACTATATTTACTTGTTAATATAGTATTAACTAATAAATACACATATTTAAATGGATTTATCAGAACGATTTATGTTCCGATAAATATTGTATTCATGGATAAATAGAGTAAATCTAACAATAACAAAACTCAAAGAACAATTTATGTTCCAACAGATCACATCTCTATATATAAAAAGCCATACACAAAAATCCATCTCAAAAGGGAAAAAGAAGCCTATAGATTAAAAATCTACTTGCCATGTAAATGATCTTCAATTGTAGATCTGGTGGCATCCAAGGAGGAGATCGAAGCCGATGAAGCATAACCGTCCGTGGAGGAGATCGAGATTGTCGTGAGCTTGGATCGTCTTCGACAGCCCTTACGTCACCGTTTTCTTCTCCAAATGAGGCGATCTGTGCAAAACCATCACGAGCTTCGACTAGCTACGCTCTTCTTCTCCATTTCGAGCTCTGTGCAACTCCATCTTCGTCGGACGACAACCAAAAAGAGTAAGAAGGAAATATATAACAGGAGGGGAGAGAGACAGATCACAATCATTGGAGATCGCACTCCATGTTGCTGTAGTGCTCCTAGTCGTCACCGACTATTGATCAACATTGAGTGGAGGAGGCTATAGGTGTTCACTAGCAATGGGATCACTACAAGAAAAACACTTTGAGAGGCGAAATTTTTAGTCTCTATAAATGCTTGAATTTGTCTCTAAATATTTCCGAGACCAAAAATTTGTTTTGTCATAATTGTCATTGAAAGGTGGTACTTGAAAGTATTAGAGACTAATTTTTAATTTGTGTATAAAAAATCTATTTTTAATTCGTGTTGGAAAAAATCTATTTTTAGAGACAGTCTTTATTTCTATAGTGATGTTTTTTTGCCTCGAAAAGTAAAATTTTAGATGAAAACAAAGTCATTTAGAGACTTAATCAAACAAAAATATTGTAACTATTTAGAGACACAATTTGTTTGTTGTCACGCCCCGAAGTACGGGAGGTGACATGGTAGATTAATTAAGTTAATTAAACAGAGATTTAGTTAAAAACTGGGTTTTAGGATTAAATTTATAAATAAAAATGTGATAATTTTACAATCGTTTATTTAAAGCGAGCAGTTATAATATTCAAACAAATAAAATAAATAGAACAAAACAAGCAATAAGGATATGATAAAATAATAAAATAGAAGGTGAGGCAAGAATGGGTCCCACTAGCCCACATCTTGTGCACACTTACAGTACTGACAATATTACAATACAACCACAGTCCAAAATAAGAGTGAAAGTTAAGAATTATACATGCCTTGAATTGTTTGTTCTATAACCTATCAAAATCTCCTACTGGTCGCAAGTCTGGTCAACAGACTCTTCTTCGATCCTAAGTTGATATCCACCTAGGGGTAAGATTTTAAAACAAATAAAACGTGAGCGAAAGGCTCAGTAGGACTAGAATTTGAAATTATTTAATTTTAAAAGAAATTTCATTATACAAACAAATATGTAGAAAATGAACTAGAACAATTAAACAAATAGATGAAAATTTAATAAAAGCTTTCCTTACCAAAACAGTTTGAAATAGATCAACCAGAAAAATACCACTTTCTTTTCCTGGGCAAACCATATGTAAATCACCACTGTAGTGACCTAGCTGGGTTTCAGGACCTGTCCTCAAGGTTACGCACTACACGACCCGATCTCTGATATGACATCATGCCCTAATATATATATATATATATATCTTTTCATGACTATTAAAATCTCTTTTTACCAAATATAATCATTTACATTCATTATAAGGTTTATTATGAAATCCACCTCAATCTACTGTTTGTGGAAACATTCAATAAAATCCTTTTTCAATCAGTTATTTAAAACAATTGATAAAAATCCCCTTTTAGGCCAAAATCATTTTAAAATTAGTTAAAAAAAGGGTAGAAGTCCTACCTCGATACTTGTGTCAGTGTCCCACACCGTAATCCCGATCCGCTATACGTTAGCTCCGCGGATCCATGTATAACCTTAAATGTATAATGACTTAGCTTATCAGTATCTAACTTGAGATATCCTATGTTACTAAACTATCTCATGGTGTCCTAGTGTGTCATTTAGGTTTACAAAATCATTTTACAAAGTTGAAATTTCAATCGGGGTTCAAAACGATGAAAACAGGTGAAAAATCACAAAATTTTACTATGCCTGGTCGGCCTACAGGTCATCCTGGTTCGGCTGGCCGAATTGCACAGTTTGGCTTGTCGAAAAGCCAAGTCCGATCGGTCAAACTTTTTCAGGTTTGGCCTATCGGTCAGATGAATCCGGCCTGCCAAACACATGAATCCGGCCTGCCGAACACGAAGTTCTCCTACGGATATGGAAAAATTCTAGTATTTTTCAAGCACGGGTCTCAGCCTCTCCGAGCCCAAATCTCCAATTTCAACCTGTTTTTTCAATTCTCAAGCATGGGTAATGATCACAATTAATAGAAAAACATAGTAGATTACTTTTTTAATGCTTTAAAACAAGCTTTAAACAAAATGTTTGAATTAACCCGAAAATAGAGAAAAATAGAGAAAAATGAAAAATCTTAATTTAAATCCGTTTTTAATGAAACAAAGTTTGTATTCTAGTTATTCTAAGTTCATCTAACTCAGATTGAAGGTTTTCTAACCTTAGAAAAGCTTAGATTTCAAAATACAAGAAAATTTAAAAAATTGAAAAAGTTTAGAAAATTTAAAACTAACCTCGAATCAAAGCTTCGAATCGCGTTTTTGGTTGTCAAATCAAGTTCTTGAACCTTCAATCCGCTAACCCGAAGCTTGGAGTTGATTTTGTTTTTAAAATTTTTTAAGAGAGAATGAGAGAGAGTGAGACCGAGAGGGAAAAGAGAAAGGGAGAGTGACGAACGAGAGAGAGAGGAGAGAGAGCGTGTGAGTGAGAGTGAGGAAGAGAAAGAGAGAGTGAGAGATTTTATAAAGAAAATGGAAGGCTGTTTTTAAAAATACCACGTCCTGCATGTGGTTTTTCCAAAGTGGGATGTGTTGGTCATTTAATAAATTGTTTTGTTTTCAGTATTTAAAATAATAATTAAAAATAATTAAAAGTAGTTAAAAATCATTAAAATAATAAAAAAAATCATAAATTTAGAAATTTCATATAATGATCAAATTAAGTTTAAGATATTCATTATGGCATACTAATTCACCATTTTACATTCTAATAACACTTGAATAAATTCCGGGGTGTTACATTTGTACAGACAAAACTTATCGTAGAAAAAATTTCATTAACTAACTTTTATTTTGTCCCTAATTTGTTGTTTTAGAGACAAAATCATGTCATCTCTAAATTCAATATTTTTATGTTATGAAATTATTTATTTTAGAGACAATTTTTTGTCTCTCAAATATTTTTTTCAGAAGAAAAATTTCCTTTTAAAAATTTCATACCTTAGTTTTTAGAGACGAATATTTTGTCTCAAATTATTATTTTTATATAATATTAGTTCTTTATTTTTCTTTTCTATGATTACTATTTTATTGTGAATGATCTCTTTCTTGTAAAATTAATTAAAAACTTGAATAGCAAATGAAAACATAAGCTAAACATTACTATTACATTCAATTAGCAAATGTAAGATAAATACAATACCACATCAAACATAATATTAAGTCAACCGGTAAATATTGAAGGAAACAACAATACAACCTATCGTTAAGTTCAACTAGGAAACGCCAAGAGACAACATAATCCCAATATAAAATAATATTGTCTTCCATACTTGTACTAAATTACTCATGAAAATATGCTAATTAGATAGAGGGGGCTGATTTTGCTAGATGTACTCAACACCTAGCTTTTCTATCGCCTCTTTTTGGTTGGCCTTAAGAGCAGTGAGAGCTCTTTTATGTTCATCACGTTGTGCTTCCATTTGTTGTTGTGTCTCTACTAAACGTTGTTGTTGGCTTTTTATCATCTACTTGAGTTTCTCAACTTCTGGATTGGGCCAAACACTCGAGGATGATTCTCTAGTTCCCTTACGAGGAAAAGGACCACCAAGCTTCACATGCCCTGTTTTTTCACCTAGAATAAGTGCACATGTCTTAGCCTCATTTACAAGGATTGAAGATGGCTCTCTTCCTTCCTCCAATTGTTGTTGCTCTTGTTGCTGTTGCATCTCAAGCATCTTATTCTTAAAAAAGAAATATATATAATGTCATTGTCGGCGTAAACAAATTCAAAAGATGACCAAGATCACAAAATAATCATGAAGAGATCAAAGAATGCAATGATTATTCGATTGCCAATAAAATGGATAAGAATGTATACTGTATAGTCCTTAAATTGAACAAAACATGCATTAATTCACAGACTATAAATAGTATAATAAGCACAAAAGTAACGAAAAATAATATCACCATGCCCTATGACTTGCATTGTGCCCATATATCATCATTAACGACAAACAAATTAAGGTTCACTTCTCAATAAAGCTTATTGTCTTATGCCATATGAACATATATGTATCACATCATCAAACCAACGATTGTATATCATGGCAATCCCTAATTTATAAATTACAACTAGCAATTTAGACTTCAACGCTAAGGTAAACAAAGTTTGTTTTAGTACTTACATACTGTATCCCAGCCACTTCACTTGCCTGTAATGCCTCGAAATCAATTAAATGTTATTAGTGTGTAAAATGGTAGATTAGTGTGTCATAATGAATGTTTTAAACTTAATTTGGTTATTTTGTGAAATTTCTAAATTAAAATTATTTTGATTATTTTAATAATTTTTAATTACCTTAAATTATTTTGAATTTTGAAACAAAGCAATTTGTCAAATGTCAAATATATCCCGTTTTACAAAAACCATAGGTGGCATACGGTTTCTATATAATGAAACCGCTCATTTCTCTCTCTATTTATACTCCCTCTCTTTCCCTCTCTCTTCATTCTCTCTCTTTCTCTCCTGACTCTCTCGCTCTCTCTCGCCTCTCACTTCCTCACTGTCTCTCTCTCTTTCTCCCTTTTTCTCAAAATTTTTGCTTCAAAAATCATGCCCAAGCTTCGGTATTGAGTAGATTGGAAGCTTGGGAACTTGATTGGATGATCAAAAACATGATTCAAAGCTTAAAATCAAGGTTAGTTTTCAAATTTCAAAACTTTTTCAAGTTTTTAATTTTCTTAGCATTTTAAAATCTAAGCTTATTTAAGTCTAGAAAACCTTCAATCTAAGTTAGAGGAACTTAAAATAACTAGAATCTAAGCTTGGTTTAGTTAAAAACGGATTTAAACTAAGATTTTTTATTTTTCTCAATTTTTTCCCATTTTTGGAATTTTTCAAAATCTTTAAGTAAATCTTGTTTAAATGTGTTAAAAAGTAATCTATTATGTTATTCTATCATCTATGAGTGTTTCCTATGCCTGAGAACTGAGAAAAACATGTTGAAATGAGGATTTGGGCTCGGGGAGGCCAAAACCCATGCCTGAAAAATTTTAGAATTTTTCAGTTCGGCAAGCCAAACTTTATGTTTGGCAGGCCGGATTCATACGATCGGTAGGCCAAACCTGAAAAAGTTCTACCGACCGGACCTGGTTTGCCGACAGGCCGAACAAAGGAGACCGGCAGGCCGATTGGGCATAATGAAAATTTGTCATTTTTCATCTGTTTTTACCGTTTTGAACCTCGAATGAGATTTCAACTTTATAATATAATTTTATAGACTTAAATGGCACACTAGAACACCATGAAATAGTTTAGCAATGTAGAATATCTTAAGCTAGATACTGATAGACCCGGTTTATATATTTAAGGTTGTTCATGATTCTGCGGAGCTAATGTATAGTAGACCGGGACTGTGGTGTGGGACACTAGCAATGAGTATTGAGGTAGGAATTCTACCCCTTCCTTGGTAGCCTAGTTTTAAAATTATTTTGGCCTCAAAAAGGATTTTTATTAAAATATTTTTCAACAATTGAATGAAAAGGATTTTCATTGAGTATGTTCTTAAACATTAGACTAAGGAAGATTTTCATAACAAGCCTCATAATGAATGCAAATGAGAAAACTCAGTAAAAGAGATTTTTGATAACTAATAGAAATATATATAGATGGGCATGATGTCATATCAGAGATTGGGTCGTGCAGAGTGCGACCTTGGGGGCATGTCCCGAAACCTAGCTGGGCCACTACGGTGGTGTTATATATATGGTTTGCCCAAGAAAGATAAAAGGTACTTTCTGGACGAACTGTTTTCAATAAAATTTGTTTAAATGGATTTATTTATTTAACTTTGTCTTTTAAGGTAAAATTTTATTTAAATTATTTATCTATTTTAAAGCATAGTTCTACTGAGCATTTCACTCACTTTTTATTTGTTTTAAAATCTTTCTCCCTCTAGGTGGATTTCAACTTAGGATCGGAGAAGAGTCCATATATAGGACATTTAAGCAATAGAAGTACCAAGTAGGTGATTTGGATTATAAAATAATCAAGGCATGTATAACTCTAACTTTCACTTTTATTTTGGATCGTAGTTGTAATTTAATATTGTTGCTACTATATGTGTGCACAAGTTGTGGGATCTAATACTTATTCTCTCTTTCTCTATTATTTTTTTTTTGTTTTTTATCTTACTTGTTTAATTATTATAAACATTCGTTTAAAAAGGATTTTAAATTATCACCATTTCTTAACTAATCAAATTCTTTAACTTGTGTTTTTAATTAAATTTCTTTTAATTTAACCTAATCAACCTCCAACGTCACCTCCCATACTCTGGGGCATGACAGAATGGTATCAGAGCTCAAGGTTATGAACCTTAAGAATTGTGCACATATGGGTATGACAATGAAATATCACTGACAGTCTAAATTTTGTTTTCAGAAGTGAGAGAATGGCACCTAGACGTCGTTCGACAGCTGACGTCGAGTTTGGAAATGATGAGGGCTTGATGAGAACCATGTTTGCTACATTCTAGCAAATGGCAGCAAGGGCGAGAATGGAGGATTTTGAGGCTAGTTGTCGGCATGCATACTCTAAGAAATTCCGACGTGTGTCTGTACCAACCTTTGATAGGATGGGAACCCACAGGTGGCTAAGTATTGGCTAGATTCGATTGTGAAATACCTAGATACTCTTGGCATGCCAGCAGAGTATCGTGTGGAATTTATAGCTTATAAATTCGAAGGTGGTGCTAATACCTGGTAGAAGCAAGCTGAACGCTTGGAAAACAATGGTAACATCAGTTGGGATTCGAGGAGTTATTTTATGACCGATACTTTCTACAAGGATATAGAGACTAGAAGGTGACTAAATTCTACAGGTTGCTACAGGGTGACATGTCAGTTCGGGAATATGAGGCAAAGTTTAATGAGTTGGCCAGGTTTGCTCCCTCTACAGTGGCATCAGAGCATGAGAAATGTATTAAGTTTCAAGAAGGGTTCAAAGCCTCTATTCAATGGCAGGTGGTTGCCTTGTGGCTTAGAAGTTTTGGTGAGCTTGTATCGTCAGCAATATATGTGGAGAGCTATTATGCACAATACTATGAAAATCGAGCAAGGCGTCAGAAGGACCACAACGGAGCTAGAGGAGGAGCACCAGTAGTCGACCAACTCTGGGAAAGAACAAACACAGTAGAGTGAACAGTGGTAGCAGTAGTTCATCTAGTAGCGGGTGCAGCAACCCCTACAGCTTTTTCACTATCACTATTGCTGGCAACTGGGACATATCAAGAGGAATTGCCCGATCAGGAGTACTCGCCTAGGACTTCAGACTGGAGAAGGAGCCAGTTGTGAACTTTAGCCTCAGACCCTACCTCCATCTCAGCAGTTCCCTCAGCTACAGTTCCATTAGTTCTCTCCCCAACAACTACCATATCCAGCACAAGGACACCAGCCGCAGAACTTCCAGTGCAATGTCCATCAATACCGAGTGCCGAGTACAGTCAGTGTGCAGTCACCACCATCACCGTAATATCAGCCAACTAACCCAGGACTTAGTAATGTTGGTAGTGAAAAAGGGAAAGCTCCAGTGCAAGTCCACATCATGACAATAGGTAGTTCGGACGCCCAACCCAGTAATGTGGTTGTCGACGGTATGATTCCAGTTTCGTAGTCTCTAGCCCATGTTCTATTTGATACTAGTGTTGCTCACTCTCTCATTTCAAGTTCTTTTGTACATGCCTTGGGATTAAAGATAGAAGAGTTTAACGAACCCCTAGTTATAACTTCACCCTTAGGGCGGGTGTGTGTGAACTATGTATGTAAAGCTTGTAAAATAAAGATTAGGGATGAGATTTTGAAGAGTGATTTGATTGTGATACCCATGAGATTGTATGATGTAATCCTAGGGATGGACTGGTTGTCCAGGTATAATGTAGTTATAGATTGTCAGCATAGGAAAGTGGCCTTAGTGTCTGATAAGGGGACAACGATCACTTATCAGGGTGGTGGTGATTAGCTAATGAGTGAGCGTCTCATGAAGACACATTTTGGAGGATGAAAGAATCTAGCCTGCTACGTCTTTCTCATGAACCTAGAAGGAGAGCCCAGTGCCTCGAGAAGAAATGTAGTAATCCTAGTGGTGGATGAATTTGAAGATGTCTTCCCCGACGAGTTGCCAGGACTACCACCGAATCGGGAGATCAAATTTGGTATTGAGTTGCTTTCGAGCACAACATCGATTTCTATAGCACCTTATAGGATGGCACCAGCAAAAATAAAAGAATTAAGAAAGCAACTTTAGGTGCTTGCTGATAAGGGCTACATCTAAATAGTACATCATCATGGGGAGCACAGGTTGTGTATAGACTATCGGCAACTGAATCGAGTCACGGTAAAGAACAAGTATCCTCTGCGCAAGATCGATGAACTGTTTGATTAGTTGGGAGTTTCATGATATTTCTCGAAAATAGATTTACAATCAGGATTCCACCAGCTCAAGATCAAAGAAGAAGACATCCCCAAAACAACTTTTAGGACCCGGTATGGACACTTTGAATTTCTAGTGATACCGTTTGATTGACAAATACTCTGGCAGCTTTCATGGACTTAATGAATAGGATATTCAGGCCTTATTTGGATCAGTTCATGATCGTGTTCATCGACGATATCTTGGTCTACTCTTAGACTTTGGAGGAGCATGAGCGACACCTTAGGATTGTACTTCAGACTCTACGGGGGCACCAGTTGTATGCCAAGAAAGCAAAGTGCGAGTTTTAGTTGACAGAAGTTAAATTTTTGGGACACGTCATCTCCGAGCAAGATATCTCTATGGACCCATCTATAGTAGAAGCCATAGTGGAGTGGGAACGACTGAGGAATGTGGCAGAAATCCGTATTTACTTGGGACTTACAAAAGATTACAAGAAGTTTGTAAAGGATTTCTCGAAGATAGCAGTGCTATTGACAAAACTGATCAAGAAGAATGTCAGGTTTGAGTGGGATGAAGAGTGTGAGTTTGCCTTCCAAGAGTTGAAGAATCGGTTTACTACAACTCTAGTTTTGATTATTCCAAATAGTGAAGAGCCGTATGAAGTCTACACAGATGCTTCAGGATGTGGGCTTGGATGTGTATTGATGCAACACAGACACATGGTAGCATATGGATTGAGACAGCTATGACCTCATGAGCAGAACTACCCTACTCATGACTTAGAGCTCGCAGCTGTAATTCACGCATTGAAAATCTAGAGATGTTATCTGTACGGGGTGACATTTTAGGTTTACTCTGACCATAAGAGCTTGAAATATCTGTTCACCTAGAGGGATCTAAATTTGTGGCGATGAAGGTGGATGGAATACATGAAGGATTATGATTTCGCACTGCAGTACCATCCCGAGAAAGCTAATGTAGTTGTGGATGCGTTTAGCAGGAAGTCCTCAGGGATTCTCGCTTGTTTGGTTCTCTTGGATTGGAAAAGGGATGCGACAGTGAGTGAGTACGGCCTATAGTATTATGAAGACTATGATTAAGTTTCGGTGTATCACATGGAAACGACCCCAACTCTCATCCATATGGTGAAATAGAATCAGTGGCGAGATTCGCATCTATGGGGAATTCAGACACAAATTCAGAACGAAGAGCAATTCCAAAAATGGAGGATACATGGGGATGGATCGTTGTATTTCACAAAGTGTCTAGTAGTTTCAGCAATTGCTGAAGTAACGAAGGCAGTGATAGATGAAGCCTATAAGTCTCAATTTGCTATTCATCTAGGGAGAACAAAGATGTATCATGATTTGAAAAGGCAATATTGGTGGAAAGGTATGAAGAAAGATATCAGAGAATATGTGGCCAAGTGTGTGACTTGTCTTCAGGTGAAGGTTGAACATCAGAAGCCAGCAAGTCAGCTTCGACCACTTCCTATTCTAAGGTGGAAATGGGAGCACATGATGATAGATTTCTTACCGAATTGCCAAGGATGGAGCAAAGGCATGATGCAATTTGGGTTGTGGTCGACAGATTAACAAAATTGATGCATTTCATTCCTTTCCAGTTGACATGTTCAAGAAAGGTTCTTGGGGAATTGTACCTACAGAACATAGTAAGATTGCACAGAGTTCCTTTGTCCATCACATCAGATAGAGACACTAGATTCAATGCCAAGTATTAGAGAAACTTTCAGGAGGCTTTAGGTATGGATTTGAATTTTAGCACAGTATTTCATCCTCAGATCGGTGGGCAATCTAAGCAAGTTATTCAAATACTCGCGGACATGTTGCGTGCATGTGCATTAGACTTTGGCAAAAATTGGAAGAAATATTTGCCTTTGGTAGAGTTTGCGTACAATAACAGCTATCAATTGAGCATTGGCATGGCACCGTTTAAGGCATTGTATGGATGATCGTGTCGGTCACCGGTGTGTTGGGCTGAACTAGAAGACAGAATTATTCTTGGGCCAGATGAGATTCGCAATAGCAATGAGAAGATCATCGTGATACAGGATCGATTGAAGGCAGCTTAGAGTAGGTAGAAGAGCTACCTGGATAGGAGACTTTGACCCTTGGAATTTGAGTTAGGAGATTTTGTTCTCTTGAAGGTATCACCTCATAAAAGCATCACGTAATTCAGAGTAAGTGGTAAGCTTGCACCGAGATATGTTGGACCAGTCAAGATTACTCAACACATGGGTATGGTTGCCAATTGCCTAGATCTTCCTCCTAAGCTATCTCATGTTCATGACGTATTCCACGTATCGATGCTTCGAAAGTGTCTGCCTGAGCAGAACAAAATAGTCTCATTTCATGACGTGTAGATCTAAGAAGACACGACGTACAAAGAAGTGCCAATTTAGGTTATCGATCGAAAAGTGATTAGCTTACGTCGTCGCGATATGCCGTTAGTAAAAGTCATGTAGCAGAATCACAGGACTGATGAAGCCACTTGGGAATTAGAATCGAGTAAGCGGGAGTTGTATCTGCATTTGTTTTGTTTTTGAATCAATTTGTAAATTTTGAGGGCGAAATTCTTTCAGAGGAGGAGAGTTGTAACGCCTCGAAATTAATTAAATGTTATTAGTGTGTAACATGGTGGATTAGTGTGCCATAATGAATGTTTTAAACTTAATTTAGTTATTTTGTGAAATTTCTAAATTAATGTTATTTTGATTATTTTAATGATATTTAATTACCTTAAATTATTTTTATATGTCATTTTGAATTTTGAAATAAAACAATTTGCCAAATGTCAAATATATCCTGTTTTACAAAAGCCATAGGCGGCACACGGTTTCTACACAGTGAAACCGTCCATTTTTCTCTCTATTTATACTCCCTCTCTTTCCTTCTCTCTTCATTCTCTCTTTTTCTCTCCTGACTCTCTCACTCTGTCTCATTCTCTCTCGTCTCTCACCACTGTCTCTCTCTCTCTTTCTCCCTTTTTATCAAAATTTTTGCTTCAAAAATCACGCCCAAGCTTCGGTATTCAGTAGACTGAAAGCTCAAACTTGATTGGACGATCAAAAATACTATTCAAAGCTTAAAATCAAGGTTAGTTTTTAAATTTTAAAACTTTTTCAATTTTTCATTTTTTAGCATTTTAAAATCTAAGCTTATTTAAGTTTAGAAAACCTTTAATCTAAGTTAGAGGAACTTAAAATATCTAGAGTCTAAGCTTGGTTTGGTTAAAAACGAATTTAAATAAGATTTTTTATTTTTCTCCATTTTTTCCCATTTTCAAAATTTTTCAAAATCTTTAAGTAAATCTTGTTTAAATGTGTTAAAAAGTAATCTAATATGTTATTCTATCATCTATGAGTGTTTCCTATGCCTGAGAACTGAGAAAAACAGGTTGAAATGAGGATTTAGGCTCGGGGAGGCCAAAACCCATGCATGAAAAATTCTAGAATTTTTCAGTTCGGCAAGCCGGATTCATTAGTTTAGCAGGCCAGATTCATACGATTGACAGGCCGAACTTGAAAAAGTTCAACCAACTGGACTTGGTTTGCCGGTAGGCCAAACTACACAGTTCGGTAGGCTGAACTAGAGAGACTGGTAGGCCGACTGGGCATAGTAAAAATTTGACCTTTTTCACCCGTTTTGAACCCCGATTGAGATATCAACTTTGTAATATGGTTTTATAGACTTAAATGGCACACTAGAACATCATGAAACAGTTTAGCAATGTAGAATATCTTAAGCTAGATACTGATAGACCCGGTTTATATATTTAAGGTTGTTTGTGGTTCCACGGTGCTAACATATTGTAGACCGGGACTATGGTGTGGGACACCGGCATGAGTAATGAGGTAGGACTTCTACCCCTTCCTTGGTAGCCTAGTTTTAAAATGATTTTGGCCTCAAAAAAGATTTTTATTAAAATATTTTTCAACAATTGAATGAAAAGGATTTTTCATTGAGTATGTTCTTAAACATTAGACTGAGGAAGATTTTTATAACAAACCTCATAATGAATGCAAATGAGAATACTCGGTAAAAGAGATTTTTGATAACTAATAGAAATATTTATCGACAGGCATGATGCAATATCAGAGATCGAGTCATGTAACGTGCGACCTTAGGGGCAGGTCCTGAAACCCAGCTAGGCCACTGCGGTGGTGTTATATATATGGTTTGCCCAAGAAAAACAAAATGTAATTTTCTAGACAAACTATTTTCAATAAAATTTATTTAAATAAATTTATTTATTTAACTTTGTCTTCTAAGGTAAAATTTTATTTAAATTATTTATTTGCTTTAAAGCATAGTCCTACTGAGCCTTTCGCTCACTTTTTATTTGTTTTAAAATCTTTCCCCCTCTAGGTGGATTTCAGCTTAGGATTAGAGAAGAGTCTACAGATCGAACATTTGAGCAGTAGAAGTACCAAGTTGGTGATTTGGATTATAAAATAATCAAGGCATGTATAACTCCAACTTTCACTTTTATTTTGGGTTGTGGTTGTAAGTTAATATTGTCGCTACTATGTATGTGCACAAGTTATAGGTTAGTGGGATCCAACACTTATTCTCTCTTTCTCTATTATTTTATTTCATTTTGTTTTTTATCTTACTTCTTTAATTATTATAAACGTTTGTTTAAAAAGGATTTTAAATTATCACCTTTTCTTAACTAGTTGTAACACCCCGAAATTAATTAGATGTTATTAATATGTAAAATGGTGAATTAGTGTGCCATAATGAATATTTTAAACTTAATTTCATTATTTCGTGGAATTTCAAAATTTATGATATTTTTGGTTATTTTAATGATTTTTAATCACTCTTAATTATTTTTAATTTCTATTTTAGAATTTTGAAACAAAACAATTTGTCAAAATGACCAACATGTCCCACTCTGGAAATACCACGTGCCGGACATGGTATTAAAAACTGCTTCCCTTCTCTTTATAAAAAACCTCACTCTCCCTCTCTCTTTCTCTCATTCTCGTCACTTTCTCTCTCTCTTTCTCTCTCCCACGGTTTCTCTCCTCTCACAATCTCTCTAAAAAATTTTGAAACAAAATTCAATTTCAAGCTTCGGGTTAGTGGATTGAAGGCTCAGGAATGCAATTGAGCAACCACAAACTCGATTCAAAGCTTAATCTAAGGTTAGTTTTCAAATTTTCAAAACTTTTTAAATTTTTCAATTTTTCTTGCATTTCGAAATCTAAGCTTTTCTAAGCTTAGAAAACCTTCAATCTAGGTTAGATGAACTTAGAATAATAAGAATACAAACTTTGTTTCATCAAAAACGGATTCAAATCAATATTTTTCATTTTTGTCCATTTTTCTCTATTTTTGGATTTATTTGAAAATTTGGTTTAAAACTTGTTTTAAAGCCTTGAAAAGTAATCTACTATGTTTTTCTATCAATTGTGATCATTACCCATGCCAAAGAACTAAGAAAACAGGTTAAAATTGAAGATTTGGGCTTGGGGAGGCCGAGACCTGTGCCTAGAAAATTCTAAAACTTTTCTAGATCGACAGACCAAACTTCATGTTCGGCAAGCCGGATTCATGTGTTCGGGAGGCCAGATTCATTTGACCGGTAGATAAAACTTGGAAAAGTTTGGCCAACCAGACTTGGTTTTCTAGCAGGCCGAATTGTGCAGTTCGGTCGGTCAAACTAGGGTGACCGGCAGGCCGATTAGGCATGGTGAAATTTTGTGATTTGTTACCCGATTTTCATCGTTTTGAACCCTGATTGAAATTCTAACTTTGTAAAATGATTTTATAAACTTAAATGGCACACTAGGACACCATGAGATGATTTAGTCACATAGGATATCTCAAGTTAGATACTGATAAACTAAGTTATGATATATTTAAGGTTGAACGTGGATTCGCGGAGCTAACATATAGTGGACCGGGTTACGGTGTGGGACACCAGTATGATTATTGAGGTAGGACTTCTACTCCTTTTCTTTAGTAACCTGATTTTAAAATGATTTTGGCCTAAAAGAGATTTTTATCAAAATGTTTTCAACAATTGATTGAAAGAGCATTTTATTGAATGTTTTTACAAACAGTAGATTGAGGTGGATTTAATAATAAACCTCATAATGAATGTAAATGATTATATTTGGTAAAAAGAGATTTTAATAATCATGAAAAGATATATAAATATATATATATTTGGGGCATGATGCCATATCAGAGATCAGGTCGTGTAGTGCATGACCTTAAGGGCAGGTGCCAAAACCCAGATGGGCTACTACGGTGGTGATTTACATATGGTTTGCCCAGGAAAAGAAAATGTTATTCTTTCTGGTCGACCTATAAAATTGTTTTGGTAAGATAAATCTTTATTGGATTCTTACTTACATATTTGTTTATTTATTTATTTATTTACTCATTCAAGTTCACCTTCTAAATGTTTATTTGTTTAATGAAATTTCTTTTAAAATTAAATGTTTTGAATAAATAGTCCTACTGAGCCTTTCGCTCATGTTTTATTTGTTTTAAAATCTTTCCCCTGGGTAGATTTCAGCTTAGGTTTGAAGAGGAGTCCACGGACAGAATTCACGGGCAGTAGAAGAACTAAGTAGGTTATTTGAATTATTTAAATCAAGGCATGTAATTTTTCTAACTTTTCCTCTTTACTTGGACTGTGGTTGTAATAATATATTGTCAGTACTGTTTGTGTGCACAAGATGTGGGTCAGTGGGACCTATTCTCATTCCTCCGTAGTTTTCGTCATCTTTTCCTTTTTGTTTATTTTATCATTATTCTCATTTGATAAGAAAATTATTATTGCTTGCCTCTAAATTGGTTTTAAAATTATCATATTTTTGTTAATAAAATTGATTCTAAAACCCAATTTTTAACTAAATTTTTATTTAATTAACTTAATTACTTTACCACGTCACCTTCCGTACTCTAGGGCGTGACAGAATGGTATCAGAGCTCAAGGTTATGAACCTTGGGAATTGTGCACACATAGGTACGACAATGAATTACCCCTGACAGTCCAAATTTTATTTTCAGAAGTGAGAGAATGGCACCAAGACGATGCTCGACAGCTGATGCCAAGTTTGGAAATGATGAGGGCATGATGAGGTCCATATTTGCTGCATTCCAGCAAACGGCAACCAAGGCAAGGCCGGATGACTCCAAGGCTAGTTGTTGGCATTCATACTTTAAGGAGTTTTGATGTGCATATGTAACGACTTTCGACTGAAATGGGGACCCACAAGTGGCAGAATGTTGGTTAGATTCGATCGTGAAGCATCTGGATACTCTTGGTGTGCCAGCGGAGTATCGTGTGGAATTTGCAGCATAAAAGTTTGAAGGTGATGCTAATACATGGTGGAAGCAAGCTAAATGCCTAGAGAGTAATGGTAACGTAAGTTCGGATAGGTTTGAGGCACTATTTTACTTTCAGTACTTTCTGTAGGGATACAGGGATTAAAAGGCAGCAGAATTCTTTAGGTTACAGCAGGGTGATATGTCAGTACGGGAATATGAAGCGAAGTTCAATGAATTGGCCAGGTTTGCTCTATCTACAATGGCATCGGAGTGTGAGAAGTGCATCAAATTCTAGGACGGACTCAAAGCCCCTATTCGACGACAGGTGGTTACCCTGTGACTTAGGAACTTTGGAGAGCTTGTGTCATCAGCAATATCAGTGGAGAGTGACTATGCACAGTATTGTGAGAATCGAGTCAAGACGTCAGGAGGACCACAGAGGAGCTGCAGGAGGAGCATCAATAGTCGACCAACTTCAGGAGAGAATAAACAAGGTAGCACGAACAACAGTAGCAGCAGTTCATCCAGCAACGGGTGTAGCAACCCCTACAGCTTCCATTGTCACTATTGCTAGCAGCCAGGACACATCAAGAGGAATTGCCTGATCAAGAGTGTTCGCCTAGGATTTCAGACCGAAGAAAGAGCTATTCATCAGCCTCAGCTTCAGACTTTACCTCAGCTGCAGTAGTACCCTCAGCTTCCCTTTCATCAGTTCTCTCCTCAGAAACTACCATATTTAGCACAAGGACACCAACCGTAGAACTTTTAGCGTAACGCCCCTCAGTATCGAGTGTCGAGTACAGCCAGTATGTAGTCGCCATCATCGTAGCAGTATCAGCCAACTATTCTAGGACCTAGCAATGTTGGTAGAGGAAAAGGGAAAGCTCCAGTATAGGTTCACATGATGACATCAGGGAGTTTAGACGTCCAGACCAGTAACGTGGTTGTCGATGGTATGATTATGGTTTCTTAGTCTTTAGCACATGTGTTGTTTGATATTGGTGCCACTTATTCTCTCATTTTGAGCTCTTTTGTACATGCTTTGGGATTAGAGATAGAAGAGTTTGATGAACCCTTAGTTATAGCTTCACCCTTGGAGTGGATGTGTGTGAATAGTATTTGTAAAGCCTGTAAAATAAAGATTGGGGATGAGATTTTGAAAAGTGTAGTAATCCCCATGAGATCATATGATGTAATCTTAGGGATGGATTGGTTGTCCAGATATAATGCAGTGGTGGACTGCCAACTTAGGAAAGTAACCCTAGTGTCAGATAAGGAGACGACAATCACTTACCAGGGTGGTGGTGATCGGCTGATGAGTGAGCGTCTCATAAGGGCATGTCTCGGAGGGTGAAAGAACACAACTTGTTATGTTTTTCTCATGAATTTAGAAGGAGAGCCTAGTGTTTCAAGAGGACATGTAGTGATTCTAATGGTAGACGAATTTGAAGATGTCTTCCCCGATGAGCTACTAGGATTGCCACCGCATCAAAAAATTGAATTTGGTATTGATTGTTTTTAGGAACAGCATCGACTTTTGTAGTACCTTACTGGATGGCGCCGACAGAAATGAAGGAACTCAGAAAGCAGCTTCAGGAGCTTGCTGATAAGGGATACATCCAGAATAGCACATCACCATGGGGAGCATCGATTTTGTTTGCAAAGAAGCATGATGGGACTCTCAAATTATGTATAGATTATCGACAGCTGAATTGGGTCACGGTGAAGAATAAGTATCCTCTGCCAAGGATCGATGAATTGTTTGATAGTTAGGAGGCTCACGGTACTTCTCGAAGATAGACTTGAGGTCAGGATACCATCAACTTAGGATTAAGGAAGAAGACATTCCTAAGACAGCTTTCAGGACTCGGTATGGACATTTTGAATTTTTGGTGATGCCATTTGGATTGACAAATGCTCCGACAGCTTTCATGGACCTTATGAACAGGATATTCAGGCCTTACTTGGACCTGAATATTGGTTTATTCTAAGACTTGGGAGGAGCATGAGTAGCATCTTAGGATCATGCTTCAGACTTTGCGGGAGCATCAGTTGTATGCCAAAAAGGAAAAGTGTGAGTTTTGGTTAATAGAGGTCAAATTTCTAGGTCATGTCATCTTCGAGCATGGTATCTCAGTGGATCCATCCAAGATAGAAGCCATAGTGGAATGGGAACGACCAAGGAATGTGGTTGAAATCCGTAGCTTTTTGGGACTTGCAGGATATTACAGAAAATTTGTGAAAGATTTTTTGAAGATAGCAGCATCATTGACAAGATTGGTCAGGAAAAATGTTAGGTTTGAGTGGAACGAAGAATGTGAGTTTGCTTTTCAAGAGTTAAAGAATCGATTGACCTCAGCTCCAGTATTGATCATTCCCAATAGCAATGAGCGGTATGAGGTTTACACGGATACGTCAGGGTGTGGACTTGGATGTGTGCTAATGCAACATGGACGTGTGGTAGCGTACAGATCGAGACAGCTACGACCTCATGAACAAAATTACCCTACTCATGATTTGGAACTAGCAGCAGTGATTCAAGCGCTGAAGATCTAGAGATGTTATTTGTATGGGGCGACATTTTAGGTTTTCTTCGACCATAAGAGTTTGAGGTATTTGTTTACTCAGAGGGATTTGAACTTGAGGCAACGAAGGTGGATGGAATACATGGAGGATTATGATTTTGCGCTGCAGTGTCATCCCAGAAAAGCTAATGTCGTTGCAGATGCACTCAGTCTGAAGTCTTTAGGGATTCTCGCTTGTTTGGCACTTGAAGATTGGAAGAGGGATGCAACAGTGAGTGAGTACGAGTTACAGTATCATGAAAACTACGATCACATTTTGGTGTATCACATGGAGACGACCCCAGCTCTTATTCAGATGGTAAAGCAGAATCAGTGGCAAGACCAGTACCTTTAGGGAATCTGGACGTGAATTCAGAACGGAGAGCAGTTCGAAGAATGGAGGATACATATGGATGGGTCGTTGTTCTTCAAGGAGTGTCTAGCAGTTCCAACAATTGTATAAGTAACGAAGGTCGTAATGGATGAAGCCCATAAGTCTCAGTTTGCCATTCATTGGTGGAGTATGAAGATGTATCGTGATCTAAAAAGGTACTATTGGTAGAGAGGTATGAAGAAGGATATTCGGGAGTACGTGGCCAAATGTACGACTTGTCTACGGGTGAAAGCAGAGCATCAGAAGCCAACAGGTCAGCTTCAGCCGATTCCTATTCCAAGATGGAAATGGGAACACGTGACAATGGATATTCTTACCGGATTGCCAAGGATGGAGCACATACATGATGCGATTTAGGTCATGGTCGATAGGTTAACGCAGTTAGCTCATTTCATTCTGTTCAGATCGACATGTTTGAGGAGGATTCTCGGGGAATTGTATCTGTAGAACATAGTAAGATTGCACGGAGTTCCTATATCCATTACATTAGATAAGGATACTAGGTTTAATGCCAAGTACTGGAGGAGCTTTCAGGAGGCTATGGGTACAGATTTGAACTTTAGCACAGCATTTCATCCTCAAACCGATGGGCAATCTAAGCGAGTTATTTAGATTTTTGAAGACATGTTGCGTGCGTGCGCATTAGACTTCAGCAGGAACTGGAAGAAATACTTACATCTGGTGGAGTTTGCGTACATCAATAGCTATCAATCGAGTATTGGTATGGCACCATTCTAAGCACTATATGGGTGACCATTTCGATTGTCGGTGTGCTTGCCCGAACTAGAGGATAGAGTTATTCTTGGGCCAGATGAGATTCGCGATAGTAATGAGAAGATCGTCGTGATTCGAGATCACTGAAGGCAGCTTAGAGTCGATAGAAGAGTTACGCAGATAGGAGACGTCGACCCTTAGAATTTGAGGTTGGAGACTTTGTTCTCTTGAAGGTATTGCCTCGCAAAGGCATTTCATGATTTGGAATAAAAGAAAAACTTGCGTCATTATATGTCAGACCATTCGAGATTACCCAACGTGTTGGTGTGGTTGCTTATCGACTCAACCTTCCTCTGAAACTTTCACATGTTTACAACGTATTTAACGTGTTGATGCTTCGGAAGTGTCCACCTGAGTAGGATAAGATCGTTTCATTCCAGGACGTGTAGATTCAGGAAGGCACGACGTATGAAGAAGCGTCGATCCAGATCATCGATCGTAAAGTGATCAGCTTGCGTCGTCGTGAGATCCCGTTAATTAAGGTCGTGTGACAGCATCACGGGGTTAATAAAGCCACTTGGGAATTAGAGTCTAGTATGCAGGAGTTGTATCCGCATTTGTTCTGTTTTTGAATTGATTTGTAAAATTTCAAGGACGAAATTTCTTTTAAGGGTGGAGAGTTGTAACACCCCGAAATTAATTAGACGTTATTAATATGTAAAATGGTGAATTAGTGTGCCATAATGAATATTTTTAAACTTAATTTGATTATTTTATGGAATTTCTAAATTTATGATATTTTTGGTTATTTTAATGATTTTTAATCACTCTTAATTATTTTTAATTTCTATTTTAGAATTTTGAAGTAAAATAATATGTCAAAATGACCAACATGTCCCACTTTGGAAATACTACGTGCAGGACGTGGTATTGAAAACTGCTTCCCTTCTCTTTATAAAAAACCTCACTCTTCCTCTCTCTTTCTCTCATTCTCGTCACACACACACACACACTCTCTCTCTCTCATGGTTTCTCTCATTCTCTCACAATCTCTTTTAAAAATTTTTAAACAAAATTCAATTTTAAGCTTTGGGTTAGTGGATTGAAGGCTCAGGAACGCGATCGAGTAACCACAAACTCGATTCAAAGCTTAATCTAAGGTTAGTTTTCAAATTTTCAAAACTTTTTAAATTTTTAAATTTTTCTTGTATTTTGAAATCTAAGCTTTTCTAAGCTTAGAAAACCTTCAATCAAGGTTACATGAACTTAGAATAACAAGAATACAAACTTCGTTTTATCAAAAACGGATTCAAATCAAGATTTTTCATTTTTCTTCATTTTTCTCTATTTTTGGATTTATTTGAAAGTTTTGTTTAAAACTTGTTTTAAAGCATTAAAAAGTAATCTACTACGTTTTTTTTATCAATTATAATCATTACCCATGCCAAAGAACTAGGAAAATAGGTTAAAATTGAAGATTTGGGCTTAGGGAGGCCGAGACCCATGCTTGGAAAATTCTAAAACTTTTCCAGATTGATAGGCCAAATTTCATGTTCGGTAGGCTGGATTCATGTGTTTGGCCGGTTAGATTCATCCGACTAGCAGGCCAAACCTAGAAATGTTTGGCCGACCAGACTTAGTTTTCTGACAGGTCGAATTGTGCAATTTGGCCAGCCGAACCAGGGCTACCGGCAGGCCGACCGGACATGGTAAAATTTTGTGATTTTTCACCCATTTTCATTGTTTTGAACCCTGATTGAAATTCCAACTTTGTAAAATGATTTTATAAACTTAAATGGCATACTAGGACACCATGAGATGATTTAGTAACATAGGATATCTCAAGTTAGATACTGATAAACTAAGTTATCATACATTTAAGGTTGTATATGGATCCGCGGAGCTAACGTATAGCGGATCGAGATTACGGTGTAGGACACCGACACGAGTATCGAGGTAAGACTTCTACTCCTTTTCTTTGGTAACCTGATTTTAAAATGATTTTGGCCTAAAAGGGATTTTTATCAAAATGTTTTCAATAATTGATTGAAAAAGCATTTTATTGAATGTTTTTACAAACAGTAGATTGAGGTGGATATCATAATAAACCTCATAATGAATGTAAATGATTATATTTGGTAAAAAGAGATTTTAATAATCATGAAAAGATATATAAATATATATATATATTTGGGGCATGATGCCATATCAGAGATCGGGTCGTGTAGTGTGCGACCTTGGGGGCAGGTCTCAAAACCCAGCTAGGCCACTACGGTGGTGATTTACATATGGTTTGCCCAAGAAAAGAAAATGTTATTCTTTCTGGTCGACCTATAAAATTGTTTTGGTAAGATAAATCTTTATTGGATTCTTATTTACATATTTGTTTATTTATTTATTTACTCATATTCAAGTTAACCTTTTAAATGTTTATTTGTTTAATTAAATTTCTTTTAAAATTAAATGTTTTGAATAAATAGTCCTACTGAGCCTTTCGCTCATGTTTTATTTGTTTTAAAATGTTTCCCCTAGGTGGATTTCAGCTTAGGGTTGAAGAGGAGTCCATAGACAGAATTCATGGGTAGTAGAAGAACTAAGTAGGTTATTTGAATTATTTAAATCAGGGCATGTAATTTTTCTAACTTTTCCTCTTTACTTGGACTGTGGTTGTAATAATATATTGTCAATACTGTGTGTGTGCACAAGATATGAGTCAGTGGGACCCATTCTCGTTCCTCTGTAGTTTTTGTCATATTTTCCTTATTGTTTACTGTATCATTATTCTCTTTTGATAAGAAAATTATTATTGCTTGCTTTTAAATTGGTTTTAAAATTATTGTATTTTTATTAATAAAATTGATTCTACAACCCAATTTTTAACTAAATTTCAATTTAATTAACTTAATTACTTTACCATGTCACCTCCTATACTCTGGGGCTTGACACTAATCAAATTCTTTAACTTGTGTTTTTAATTAAATTTCTTTTAATTTAATCTAATTTCCCCCTCTAGGTGGATTTCAGGTTAGGATCAGAGAAGAGTCTACAGATCAAACATTTGAGTAGTAGAAGTACCAAGTTGGTGATTTGGATTATAAAATAATCAAGGCATGTATAACTCTAACTTTCACTTTTATTTTGGACTATGGTTGTAATTTAATATTGTCGCTACTATGTGTGTACACAAGTTGTAGGTCAGTGGGACCCAACACTTATTCTCTCTTTCTCTATTATTTTATTTCATTTTGTTTTTTATCTTACTTGTTTAATTATTATAAACATTCTTTTCAAAAGGATTTTAAATTATCACCATTTCTTAACTAATTAAATTCTTTAACTTGTGTTTTTAATTAAATTTCTTTTAATTTAATCGAATCAACCTATCACGTCACTTCCCGTACTCCGGGGCGTGACATTGCCCAACCATTTTTTTCATTCTAATATGTATGCTTAAACAAAGCAATCTTTCTAGGGTCATCTTCAATTTGCACAATATTAAAATAAGATTATTAACTTTTTTAGTCTAATAGATAATAATTTAAGAGAAATCATTGAAGTTACCAAAAGTATTTTTGCTCAGCTATTGATCTTAGGCCACTCTTGTGCACTTGGTCCATCTTGGCTCGATTGTGATAATAATTTGGATTAGGGTATTATTCTATTCATGCATGTAGGTATGACTATTTTCTGTTTTGGAAAGAATATAAAGATGCCAAGAAGTGTCCAATATGCGATGAGTCAAGATATAAGTATGATAATGGTAAAGGAAAAAGAGTATCCTTGTAAGGTTTTAAGGTATTTTCCATTGATTCCAAGGTTAAAGCTTTTGTTCAAGTTGAGGCATACTTCTATTGACATGAGATGGCATAAAGACATGTGATAAGTGAAGAAGGTGCTTTATGGCATCTAGCAGATGGTCAAGTGGAAAGATTTTGACAAACAATTTTCTTGGTTTACAAAAGACCCTCACAAAGTCAGGTTAGGTCTTGCAATGGATGGTTTTAATCTATTTGGAAATATGATGAGAACCCCACATAGCGTGTGGTCAGTAGTTCTTGTGCCATACAATATGCCAACCTAGATATGTATGGATGAAACATTCTATATGTTGACTTTATTGATTCTTGGCCCAAATGTATCTGGCAAAGATAGTGACATTCATTTACGTCCTCTAATTGATGAGTTAAAAGAACTATGGGAAAGAGGTGTTGAGGCTATTGTTGCAACGACAAAAGAATATTTCAAAATGTATGCTGTAGATTTATGGACAATAAATGATTTTTTTTGCTTATGGATTCTTATCTGGATGGAGTAAAAAGGATACTTGATATATCTACCTTGTAATAAAGACACTTATTCATGAATCATAAGATCCACAATCGAGGGAATAAAGTTGGGTGCTTTATTCTTGTTATATTGTCTATATCTCTAATGGGAGATGGTTTGTCTTGACCATCGAAGGTGGACTCTGCGAATGGAAACATTGGCACATTGTCATAGGCGAAGATGTGTTGGATCAAGACATAAAGTGAATTGATTTAGATTAATAATTTTGTCTCAGCAAATCAATTCACTTTAGACAATCATCTGTATTATATCTTAATCCTGAGACAAATAGTGGGCCAGTTGTCTTGACTTATGTCTTTTGATGTACCAAAGGGTGACATCCACATTTTAATAGTGGTACACATGCCGGTATGTTGGAGGCATGACTCGTGATAGCATAGACATATTATTCATAGATATGGAATCCATAGCTCCTCTTTAGGAGTAGTGATATCCTCTTGTATGCGTTATCTTGTAATTGGAAAACTAGAGCACTTAACCATTTGGATACATAGGTGTAACCGAATGGTGTACCGTCTTTGGATGGTAAGTTTTCCAATGGTGAGATAATAGAACGTAAGATAAAAATAATCGGGAAGGTAAGATAGAACATGTTCTTAAGCCAATTATGGATAATCCTATGGGGATACTATACACTATCATATGTCATGGAGACTTAACTATATGGGCTTCGTAATTCTATACGGTTCGAGAATGCAACTCCAAGCTTTTAGTGGAGTAGCATTGGAGTTGATAATTATGAAATGTATATCTAGGATATTGGGTTTGATAATTATCAGGAGCTTGAACTATATAGGTCCATTTGGTCCCCTTTGCTAGCTCATGAAAATCCTATAACGATACGGCGTAGTTTTCCAATAATTGGTGACTTATGTTAGATTTATCAAATTAGATGAAATTCGGTAAAATCAAATAATTCATGTTTGTTTATCGGTTGAATTAATTTTGTTGTAAAATTAATTCAAGATAAACTTATTGAATTATCAGATCAGATAATTCATGTTTGTTTATCGGTTGGATTAATTTTGAATTAAATCAAGATAAACTTGTTGAATTATCAAGAATATTTATTTTCCTAGAGATTATCTAGATATTATTGTTTTAATAAGATATGTTCTCTATTGGGTTATTTGAATTTAAACTGAGGCTTTATTCCAAGAATCTCAGGCGGGAAATAAAGATTCACAGGGATCTTTTATTGGAGGTTCTATAGGCCGATCTTTAAGTTCAGCTTGTCGATTAAGGAGGTTCGGCAAGCTGATATTTCAGTTCGGCCTGCCAACCAGGCGAGAAAAGAATCATGCATTTACATGTGAATTTTATCATATATTGATTCTGATTTGACTCTAATTCAAAATTTTGAGGCCTTATCTGATAGGGACTAACTCTTGGGCCAAACCTCTATAAAAGGGGAGTGAGTCTTATTATTGTTTAGATCAGTTGAGAAATCTAGAGTAAGACTCTGAAACTCCCTAGAGAGCTATCATTCACAAATTTTGAATTATAGCTTTGGGTATTTCACTACTGGTTGGAAGGAGAGTCACCTGGTGGAAAAGCTAAATGACATGAGCCCACACTCACTCCGATCGAGGATAGAGAATAGCAAAGAAGGCCAGTTGGTTGAGGTCCTTCTAGAACGTTACTTCTCTACATTGATTGCGATAGCTTTTTGGCATAGACAAGGTTAGTAAGATCTGGTTAATTTATGCATATAGTGTGTCAAACTTGTGTCTTGGAAGATGCATTGATATAAAAATTTTAAAATTATGCTGCATACTATTTTTTCAACATAAAATCGACTATGCGAGAGTTGTATCCGCATTTATTTTGTTTCTAAGTTGACTTCTAATTTCAAGGATGAAATTTCTTTTAGGGATAGAGAGCTGTAACACCTAAATATTAATTAAGTGAAATTTATGTGTAAAATAGTGTATTAGTGTGCCTAAATGTGATTTAAATTTAATTTGCTTATTTTGAGGTATTTTTCAATTTATTTCATCTCTTTAATATTTTAATTGTTGCTTTGAATTTTTAAACAAAACAATTTGATAAATTCCAAAGACATGGTTTTCCCTCTACAAAACCACCCTCCTTTTCCCTTTATTTAATCTCTTTCTCCTTCTCTTCTTTCTTCACTCGTCACTCTCTCTCATATGCTCTCTTTCCCCCCCCTCTTTCTCAACGTCTCTCTCCCTTTTCTCTCTCTGTTTGATTCAAAAATTTTGAGCTCAAGTATTGCTCCTCAACTGGATCGAAACTTAGAAGCACAATTGGGTGACCACAAACTTAAATCAAAGCTCAAATTTGAGGTTAGTTACTTTATTTCACAAATTTCAAACTTTTCTCAAATTTCTCAAATTCTCTTTGTATGTTGAGATCTGAGTTCCTTTTTACTTAGAAACCCTTCTATCTAAGTTGTAGAACTCAAATCATCTAGAATCTAGGCTTGATTGTATGAAAATCAAATTAGATCAAGTTTTTCTCTTTTTCCTCATATTTGGATTTCCTTGAAAATCTCTATGTAAAACTTGTTTAAATGTGTTCTATTATGTTTTCTATCATTTATGAACATTATATATGCTTTGGGAATTGAAAAACAGGTTGGAAATGAGATTTCGAGCTCGAGGAGGCTGAGGCTTGAAATCTAAAAATTTTCAGATTTCCCCAGTTTGAGAAGCCGATCTCGAGCATCGGCATGCCGGACTCATAAGTTCGGCATGCTAGAATCATATCGTCGGTAGGCCAAACCTAGAGCAGTATGGCAGGTTGGTTTCGTACGATGGGTAGGCCAAACTATGGAGTTTGGCAGGCTGACCAGGCTTCATAAAATTTAATGTTTTTCACCTATTTTTTACTATTTTAAACCTAAATAAAGACTTTGACATGGTAGTAAGATTTTGTGAACTTTAAAGGCACACTAAGACACCATAAGATAGCATTGTGATGTAGAATACTTTAAGATAGATATTAACGAACCTAGTTTATATTTAGGGTTGTTGTGGTTTCATGGAGCTAACATAGAGCGGATCAGGACTACAGTGTTGAGAGACGATGCTAAACATCAAGGTAGGAATTTTACCTCTTCTTTGGTAACCATGCTTTTAAGTGGTTTTGGCCTCAAAGTAAATTCTTTCAAAATGTTTTCAATAAATGACTTAGAAGGACTTTTATAAGTTGTTTTCATAAACCGTTGGAAGATGTTATATTCATAAAGAACTACATAATGAATCTAAAAGAAGTCACTTGATAAAATGAGATTTGAATAGTGATTTATACATTAGGGCATGATGCCATATTCAGAGATTGGGTCATGTAGAGAACAACCTTGGGGGCAAGTCCCGAACCCAGCTAGGCCACTACGGCGGTGATATTTAATGGTTTGCTTGAGATAAGATAATGAATTCATTTTTAGCTGAATGAGGGACTATTTTGGCAAGAATGATTAAATTGAATTTATTTATTGTGTTTTCTAGATATATTCTTGAAATGATAAATTTTATATTCAAATTAAATGATTCCAAACTTAGTTCTACTGAGCCCTTCGCTCACTTTTTTTTCTTATTTTAAACCTTTTTCCTCTTTAGGTGGAATTCAGCTTAGGACCAACTAGGAGTCCACCTATCGGACTCTTGAGCAATAGAAGATCTCAAGTAGGTTATTCACTTTATTTATTCAAGACATGTAGCACTTTAACTATCCTCTTTTGTATTGGACTATGGTTGCACTTTAATTATTGTCGATCCTATGTGTGTGCACTAATGTGAGTCCGGTGAGGCCCAACTCATATTTATACTTTTCTTATTATTTTATCTTATCTTGTTTTCATTAAATTAGGGGTTTTAATAAAAAGCTTTAAATCCATCACTTTTTCATAATTCACTTAATTATTTAATTGGTGATTTTTAATTAAAAATTTAAATTAGTTAACCTAATTAACCCACCGCGTCACCTCCCAGGTTTCAGGGCGTGACAATATCAGACTTGCTTCCCATTTTCTCTTTCTTTTTCTTCCTTGTCTTCTTCTTCTTTCTTATCTTCTTCTTCTTCTTCACGTTCAAAAACAAGAGGATGCCACTATCCCCCTTATGCCGGTCAACTTTTAGCCATCTATCACCTACACGAGCTGGAGAATCTAAGATGCCACCGTTTGAAGTGCCGGGAGCCAAAGTGTCGCCCCACTCATTGCCACCTGTCTATAATAGAAGAGAGAAATTGTGTTTCTTTTACTTTTTATGTTGGATTTTGGTGCCACCAAGTCTCTATTTCTTTGGTGAGTACACCATTATCTTTCTCTCATAAAGGAGAACAAAACTCATCCATTCTCTGGCCTAATTGTTGCTAGAATCCCGCCCCTCACTTCCATTTTCTATTGGTTTTCTAACATTTTCCAGCAAGCCCAGCTTCGACTTGGGAAACCAACCTTAATGGTGATCCTCGTGGTCAATAGCTATTAAACCATGGATAACGTCGGTTAACTCTTAGTCAAATGGTTGACCCCAACTACCTGAGTCCTAGGGCTATACTTCTTGCCTAATTCTGATGTTCTGAATGCATTCATGACATTAAAATTGCGAGTTAATGCTTCAAACACCGAGTTGGTGAGTCAAAGATTTAACTGACGGCTTCATTTTTGCAAACGCGTCCTTTTCATCATCATATGACAAAGACTAAACTGATATGGACTCTATTACTCATCCTTCATGATGTTCTTATTTAATTAGTCAATAAATTTGGTATTTGAAATTAAATTTTATGCATTTTAATATATTATTGTTGTTGTTGTTGTTGTTATTGTCTTTGTTGTTGTTATTGGTATTATCATTATCATTATTATTATGCCTTTAAAGTCTTATAAATCATTTGAAAAGGACTTTTGATCAATCAAATATTTAATATTCTCTAGTGGTTTGATTTTTATATACTTCATGATTTATATAGTTAAAAAAAAAATTTTTAAATTGGTTGTTGTTCAAGAATTGATGAGTGGATATTGATATTTTATTATGATTCATTGTATATAATTGTTCTAGGTGGTACGTCTTATAGTTATGGCGCACCAAAATATATTTGGAGCTTGTTTTTTATGCAGGTTTGAATTTTTGATTTTAAGAAAAATAAGCCGTTATGTTGTCAAAATTTTGTTTAAAACTAACTATCATGGTAGAATGACTTAGGAGGGTTTTTCGAAGCCACTTAGGTTATAACCAATTCTGTTATATGTTGAGACCTCACCTGACACCATCGAACAAATTTTAAGGCCATTCAAAGTATTCTTAAACTTTATATCCTATAGAGTGCTCATTTCTTAGGCATGACGGATATCAAATATTATTTGGTACCACCATTGCTACATAGGCTATTTCATGAGGTGCTCATTTGGGGCACAACGGAACTTTTTATACCCCTTCTTTCTTTCCTTTTCTTCACTAACAACCTAGGATGTGAGGGAGAAAATTTGGGAGATGATTACAGATTTTGCTTTATTGATTAGTTTGATAAATTAAGAACTTGATGAATTTTTATATTGATATGAGAATTTGTTTATTCACTTTATAAGGATTTTATATATAATAGTAGTAAAAAAAAAAAACCGAGAGGCAAGTAATGGATTTCCTATTGGGCACTATGTGCTCACTCCTCATACTTTCCTTTTCAAATAGTCGATTGTTACTTGACGTTTTGGATACTTGTCGATGCTCCTTACTATTCGACTGATATACTCTTCCTACATTTTTATTTCTTATTATTGCATGGAAGATACATGGAATAAGCACTCTCAGTAGATAATTGATTATTTATAAACTTTGTTTTTATTCATTTTTTGAATTTATATTTTGACTAAAACTACATATTTGTATATTTACTTATTCAATGAGCATTTGTTTAATTTTGTATATTTTTGTTTACATTTTCTATTTATATTTTTATCATTTTATTTTAATATTAAAGTCCCCAAAACAACCTTGATTTGTTTCTATAATTTTATGGGCCCAACTACAATTTTTATATTTTTTTGACTTTCTAAATCTTCAAAATATTTCTTTCAATTTAGTCACTAACCCCTGTTCTAGATGTTGGGTTTCGTTGGATTTTATGATTCAAATAAGCAGTGAAAAATCAAAATTAATTCCCACAAAACCCTTGCAGGATCCATGCATTTCGATTAAATTGATAAGAAAGCCATTGAATCTTACCAGGATGACAAAAGGGGCAAGATTGCTGAAAGCAAGAGAGCCAGTTCACTCCGGTGACACCCTAACTCGAGCTTTTTGTATTCGGGATAGGATTCAGATGTTGTTACTTAGAGCAACACCCTTTGTAAGTATCCACACGAATAGACTCTCTCAAAAACCAAATTGGTGTGCTAGCACCCTCTCCTTGTGTTAAATGTCTCTCTCTAATTTTAGGGTTTTTAATATTTTTGCCTTTTAGAATAAGAGAATGCCTTTTCTCTTTTAATTCGACCAAAAACCCTAAAACAGATATATATATATATATATATATTGACTTTGAGAAAGAGTCAGATTTTAACTAGGGTAAGTTGTAATTCAAATATGATTCATGGAATCCAGACAATATCAGATTTAATGAACCTAGACATATCTAGTACATTGAATCTGAACATTATCAAATTCATTGAACCTAGGCATAGTAAACCAAAAATTCATTTTTGGTCTGTTCTAAGTGTGCGATCTTGTAAGTTCACATAACGTTGGTAATGGGTTTGAAATTATGTTTCTAGCCCACAAATCATAAGCAACCTCTAGCAAGATATTATGATTACCCAAGTTATGTAAATGTCAATTATTCGACATAACCTAATATACAATAAGTATTAAATTCCTTTTCTCACTAGATAACTTGATTAAACATAAGGCATGGTTTATGTCATCCTTATACTATTCAATCATATTATTTCTCAATCTTAAGTAGACTGATATTGATAACCCTTATCAATTCATTCTAGTATGGCCATACATTTTTCTTTAGTCTAACTTATCGAGGAGCCTATAGATATCTTTCTCATAATAAACGAGGGACAAATTCCTTCTTAGTCACTCACATTCCTCACATGATTCACTCTATATCTAACAACAATCCATTCCATCATCCTGTTAAAGATAGTATTAGAATGTGTCAAAATATTGAACTTGTCATGTAGGAAACAATAGTGATTTCAGGTCAGGGGACTAGGATAATACCATTATAATGAGAATCACTTGTAACAATTATCCATGTAATATTCTCATAGCGGGTCAATCCAATACATCATTTCTTAACTATGTATCTATGAGTTGACTTAGTATCTCATACACATGATTAATAAAATATAATCATCAGTCAAACTTTATATTGGTCTTCATTCATTATTATCCCAATAATAATAACTGACTAGGGATAATTTAGAATATAATTCAATTTTTAACTAAGAGTTTTACTATCAAGTTACATACTTGATGACCTTAGACAAAATTAACTATTCATAGAATTAGAATAAAAACAATAATGAAAATACCTCTTTATTAATAAAATACAAATGTAACGAAATCAAAATGTGGTTATTATATAATTGGCCTAGGGCACATCACTAACACTAGACACTATAATTTATCATATTTCAAGTGATAATAAATGGCATATGGCCTTTGAAGTATGATGACATTATCCAAACGTTTTTAAATATTAAAGGCTATTCAGAATATAATATAACTAGTAAGAGAAAATAAAGCTAATACAGAGGTTGTTTAAACCAAAATTGAAAGTAATTTGAAATAAAAATAACAACAATAGTAATAACATTCACAGTCCGTCTACCGTACATTTGAGACGAATATAATATCTTTACAAAAACGAAAGCGAGTGAGAGAAATAAAACAGGATTCCTGGCCAGGGGTCCGGTGCGACACCAGGATTGTGGCCATTAAATTCTTCTCAATCTAGCAAGTCATGACTGTCCATGGGTCCATGGGCCAAGTTCAAATATTGTAACACCCCGAAGTTAATTAAGTGTAATTAAAATGCTAAATGGTGGGTTAGTGTGCTATAATGAGTGTTTTAGAACTTAATTTGATTATTTTGTGAAAATTTAGAAAAAAAAAACTTGTGTTATTTTACTCTTTTAATGATTTTTAATTATTCTAAATTGTTTTAATTGTTAATTTAATTTTCAATGAAGCAATTTGATTTTGAAAACAGTGTGTTGCTGCACACAGTTTTGTACAACTATTTTTTCTTTTTCTCTATTTATTTTCCCTCTCTCTCTCTTCCTCTCATTTTCTCTCTCCTCTCTCTCGCTCATCTCTCTCGTCTCTCTCTCTCTCTCGGATTCTCTCACTCTCTCTCATTCTCTCTCCAAATTTTGAAACAAAATTTGTTTTTAAGCTTCGGGATTGTGGATTGAAGGCTCAGGAACGCGATTGAGCAACCACAAGCTCGATTCAAGCTTCGATTCAAGGTTAGTTTTCAAAATTTCA
>CAMOHE010031203.1:0-12957 GCA_946598075.1 Artocarpus hirsutus
ATAGGTTACTTTTTATGTGTTTGTGATGCCTAAGTATTATTGTGATACCCACCACATATTTGGAGATTTTTTTTAGGGGAATACAAATTTTTCACGACGGTCCACATGTTTGGAGATTTTTGGAGATTTTTTTTAGGGGAATGCCAATTTTTCACGACGGTTTTTTAAAAAACCATCGTGAAAAATTGGCATTTCACGACGGTTTCTTGAAAAACCGTCATGGAAGCCTTCGATTCCACGACGGTTTTTTGAAAAACCGTCGTGGAAGCTCTACCTTCCACGACGGTTTTCACAAAAAACCGTCGTAAAAAATTAGCACTCCCACCGTTCTCGCGCGTCAATTATTCTTTTACATGACTGTAAAAAACCGTTGTGAAAACTCGGTTTTGTTCCACGACGGTTTTTTAACCGTCATGAAATCTTTCCACGACGGTTTATAACCGTCGTGGAATCCACATTTTGTACTAGTGTGTGCTTTCCTCCGGCGATTATTCTGGAGACGGAAGACTGATTTTTAAGGCCTTGTTGTGCTGCGAGGACCGCTCCGATCTCATTCCCGACCTAATTGAGATCCTGAAATCCCTCCATTTGAAGACGCTGAAAGTTGAAATGGCCACACTTGGAGGAAGAATTCGGAAAGTGCTAGTAGAGGCTGCAGATAAAGAACACAGCATTATGTCTGTTCATTTTTTGCAGAACGCCTTGAAGTCTTTGCTTGAATGCTCAAATTCTTCTGAAAGATCGAAAAGGCGCCATCTAATTAATGAAGAAGTTTGAGCTTAATATAGTACTAGTGATCATCACCACTAGTTTTGACATAACTTTTTAGTGGTTGAAAAAAAAGGGATGGTGATTATTATCATTTGTTATATATTTAGTCTTTTTTTTTTTTTAGCTTCTTTATAACTTATAAAATGGATTGAGTACTGTGTGAGGGTTTGTTTTAGTTCCCATATAAAGAAAAAAAAGGCTATTTTTAATTGGTTGAGGATTTCTTGCCTAGTTTTTTACAAGGTTTAGACTGTTAGAATCTTTTTTGCATGCGAATTTAGTATGCATTGCATGTAAGGAGCAAAAAGTACAAGAGTATAAGAATCAGAGCTGATGAGGAAGAAGAGAAGGAAATGTGTACTAAATATGTGTAAACGAAGTTCTGTAAAAGCAATGCTTCTTTTAGTCTTTAAAGCCTTAAAAATGGGAAATTCTTCTCTTTGCTTCTTTCTCATATGTAGTCATTGTCACGAGTACTGTTTCCACTGACTTTGTGTGTGATTTTGAAGAAAACGTGAGACTTGAAATAACTGGAATTTTTGTTGTTCTTTTGTTCTTTTGGGTAATTGTAGAGTACTACTACGATTTTAAAGTAAATATTAGCTCAGATCTGATTCTTCAATGGTGGTGAAATTTATAGTTAAATGAGATGGTGATTGATACAAAAAGGACAAGGTTGTAAAGCACGAGACCCGAACGGCGTGCTTCCAATTCCAGCATTGGGAGAAAACCCAAAAGCCAAGGCCTCAGAGAAAATAAATAAATAATAGAGAAAAAACATTCTCCTTGGAATCAAGAACGGTCCTTACGGTTGGCTGTTAACTAATTGGTTGTAGGTTCAAGTCCTACTTGGGAAGATTTTAAATTGAAATAAACTCAAAGAGTCTATTAGTGTTAAACTTGATAAACTTAAATTTATCATTGATAAACTCATTGACGAGTTTATCAGTGATAAATTGAGTTTAACTGATAAACTTAGTTTAAGTTTATCAGTGTTAAATGCGAAAAACTCAAATTTATTACCTATAAACAATCATTTGCCTAATTTTAAAAATTTTTATTTGTTTATTTAAAAAGTACTTTTAAAAAGGTAAATGACAATAACTTATTGAGGAAATTAGCAATCCATTGTATTATATTTTGAGCAAGTTGGTTCAAATTATAATGATATAACTAAAGACAAACATAAGAGTTATTTTTCCTGTTTATTTAGTTTTATTATCCTCAATAATATTAAAGATCTTTATAAAAGAAAAGTGTGTACTTGAACAACTAATTGTTACCTTACAATTATTTCATTACACCATTGTAATTTGATACTAACTTACTAAAAATATTATAGAATGGATATTTACGAATTATATTCTTTTTTTTTTGGTTTATAATTAATCACGTTGCTATCAAAAATTATTATAATTAACTATATGCCAGGGCATTAAAACATGTGTTGATGCTTGAGATCGGCACAACACCGCGTGCGAGGTCACATGATAGTCGGGTTCCCTATTTTGTCGGGCTATATTTGGTCCGGTCGAGTCTACAAGGGGATTGCCAAGGATACTCCGACACTCAAGTCAATGTTCTGACTAGGATGATGAAGGGGAGAGGCAAAGTAGGCTAGTAAAGAATGCATGTACTTTTGTGATGAAGTTATTGCTCATTTTTGTAGAGTTTAGCTTAGATCTAGTGTGGACCAAGTTTGGCCCATGACCCAGGTGTACTACTAGGTAGAGCCTAGGTGGCCAAGGAAAGGTGTCATAATCTTCATAGAAGGAGGATTGCCCAACGGAGGCCTGAGGTGGTGCCACATGGTGGTCGTTGGGTATGATCCATTACTATGTGATCTAGTCTGGATCCAAACATCTTGCCCTTCTTGAGGTTGTTCTTCAGGGTTGCTTTGGCCAAGTTGGATTGATTTGGTTAGACTAAACCTAGTCAAATGGATCCTAGTTGGACTGATCCTAGTTAGATGGATCCTGGTTAGACTGTCTTGGTTGAACAAATCATGTTCGAACTAATCCTAGTCGGATAGATCTTGGTCAGACCCTGGTCAAACTGCTTTTGGTCGAATGGATCCTGGTCGTACTAAGACTAATCTAGTCCTAGCCGGACGGGCCTGGTCTTAGTCAGACTATTCCTGATCCTAGTCAGGTTATACAGTTAGTTCAAAGGGTTTAGAATTTTTGGATGATTTTCTCATCTTGATGATTTCCCTCACAACAATAGCCCCTAGACTGGTGATAAAGGTTATAAGCATCGAAGTCAGTGTATTTAGATAGTTGGTCTTGTGCATGAGTGGCCATTTTTGGTCTCTTCGTCCTAGACATGGTTGGCTGTAGTCAAGACTTGGTCTTCTTCAATTAGCCATAGCCTTTTTGGATCTGGTTGGACTCTTCATCAAACCTAAGGCCTCTTGGTTAGTAGTAGCCTTTTTGGACTCTTCATCCTAGAACAGGTTGGCCATAGTAGGAACCTGGTCTTCTTTGGTCGACCGTAGCCATTCGTGGACCTGGTCAGACTCTTCTTTAGACTTGAGGCCTCTTAGTTGGCTATAGATTTTTTGGAATCTTCGTCATGGACTTAAGGTCTCTTGGTTAGCTAGATGTGGTCAAACTGATCCTTGCCAAATGGATCCTAGTCCTAGTCGAATTGATCTATGTCAGATGGATCCTGATCGGACGGATCCTAGTCCTTGTTAGATGGATCCTAGTCAGACAAATCTTGGTCCCAGTTGGACAGATTCTGGTTGGATTGATCTTAGTCGGATGGATCCTGGCCCTTTTCTTGGGTTCCCAACACCTTGGTAGATGAACTTCTAGTCCATTTATCTTTTGACCTTTTCGAAAAAGGTTGGAGGGATAAATGAAATTGCTAGAAAGGCACAAGGCCTTCCTTTTGGCATCAAATGTTAATGCTTGGCTTACTAAGCTAGTGATCAATACTATGTGCGGCCGCGCACTGTAGCTAGATTGCCTTACCTGCTCATCCCAACTTCCCAAAGTAGGCCTACACAAGAAGAGGGAACGTCTTAGAGATCAAGGGAGGACACTAGTGTAGTGCCAACCAAGGGCTCTTTGACGCTCAAGTCAAGTACATGTTCAGCCGAGATTGGGAGCAATGTTAGGTGAGAAAGTCTATGTTACCTTCTGGTAGAATAAATGCTTTCAATTTATAGGCAACCGTTTGGACCGAATGTTAGGTTGATTTGACCCATGACCTATGTGTCCCATCAAGTGATGCTAGATGGTGGGTGACAAGTGTGTTGGAATAAAATACGAGATGTAGCGAAAGGAACAGATCGCTGACAAACAAAAATTTTTTGAAAAATTTGTTCATCGAGAATAGCTATATAATTTTAATTAATAATAAAAATTTTTGAGAATTTTTACCAACCTTTTTGAAGACTATCAGGGTATCCTAGCTTCCCTCTTTGACACTACGATCTTCCAAGCCAGGCCTCCATACCAATGGAAAGACGAGTGGGCATCAAACTGTAAGCATAAATTAACCTCACACTTTTATGAATCTACTATGTATTCAATACATGAGATAGTAGATTTTTTTCAAAGAAGAACTCTCAATTTTTCTCTCTATGAAAGTTACGTGAAAAAAATTAATCTGTGGAGATAACTATTATCTCTACCTTTTGTATCTGAGCAATTAGTTATTTTTTAATTAATTTCTAATTTGAAATAACCATCATATCAGATATATAGGGAAGAGATATACTCTACATTCCTTATCCCTTTGTTATTCTAAAAACGAATCACCAAAAAAATTCGTTTAACTTTTATTAGATATATATATATATATATATAAACGTTTAAGTAAACACAAACTCACGTTTACAATTTATTTTTATTTTTATTTTTATTATTTTTATTTTTATTTTTATTTTTTTAATTTAACGAGTCAGTAACCTACTGATTCACTATATATATATATATATATATAGTTTAAACAAAACAAAAAAGAAAGAAAATGAATCACACGTGATTTGGTATTATATATATATAATAAAATTAAAAACTTATATATATATTTATATTAAAAAATAAATCATATTTATTTAAGAATAAATTTTTAAATTAATTAATTAACTAATGCTTAGTTAAATGTGATAAAATTTATCAAATTATATTATGTGTCACAAAGAACATTTTTCTATGTCACAGTAATAATTCAAGTGAGAAATAATTAATTCAGAATTTAATAATTCTAAACTAAATATGTATAATTCATTCTATACATTAAATTCAATATAGTGTTATAAAGGTGGCATTGGGGACCTATGGACTTATAACCCAAGCTTCAATAAATTTGACAATTAATCAAACTTTTTAATTAATGTGTCAAACTTATTAGTTTCAGTGTCACTCCACTAAAAACCTAAAACTGAACTCTTGAGATTATAGTAAAATTACGCAAAGAAAATTAGCAAGTAGTCTATTGATATAATCATTACATCTAAGTCAGTCCTCCATAAATAGTTCATAATAAGAGCTAGGTTCAATTTTCATTTACCTCTCGTACTATATCTTCATCCTTGAGTTTCAATAATTCTCTATTGAATAGTTAATTCATAATCTTATTATGAACGAGCACTCTACTGTTTAAACCTTGAATTATCACTCAAGAGAACTATTTTTGAAACTTCTATAAGGAAGGAATGGATTCCATATTTGTATAATATTATTCCTAACCATTTATTACATTATGTTTCCAAGATGCTAAGTTATGAACTATATTCATACAAATTTTACCATGCAAGTTAAAAAACATAATGTCATAAATAGGAGTCTAATAAATACTAAGGATTACGACTGTCAAATATATGATCATCATAGTGATAAATTTGAATACCCTATTTGTAATAGATGATTATTAGAGATTTATAATTTATCTGGTCTAGTCTTATATTAATCTCATTATATAAAGTACCTCCAATCTAATGTCTTTACATTAATAGCCTGGATAAGACTATTTCATTCTAAATGTGATTAGACCATATTTGTAATATTTAATTAAAGATCTCAAACTTTAATTAATTATTACAGACTATTTAGATTATTATCTATAAATTTTATCTCTAAGCATATAACACTTATATGTTGAATTTATAGTCACATAAATAATCATAGAATTTTCTTGATGTTTATAAATGTATTCATAATACATATAAGCAAACAAAATAATTATAAATGTTGCTTTATTTATTTATTAACAACATGTATAATGTTATAGCTTTTATGGCACCAAACCCAACAATGTCCCACTTGTCCTAAAGCAGGTGAGACGTGTCTCCAGGACCTAAGCCTTCCAAGTGTCCCTTGAAGCTCTTTATAGGTAACATCTTGGTAAATGGGTCAACAAGGTTTTTATCTGACACTATCTTCACAACTTCCACATCACCTCATGTACTATTTCTCTAATCAAATGATATTTTTGCTGTATATGCTTTCCTCTTTTGTGGCTTCTGGGTCTTTTGAATTTGCCACTGCACCATTGTTATCAAAATGCAGTGTGAATGGTTTATCCATGCCTGGAACGACTTCTAAATCATTTAAGAACTTACAGAACCAAACAGCTTCTTTAGCTGCTTCACAAGCACCCACATATTCAACTTCCATAGTTGAATCAGCAATACAAGATTGTTTGATGCTTCTCCAAACTATGGCTCCGCCACCAAAAGTAAACACGGATCTAGATGTAGATTTATGTGTGCCTTTGTCTAATTGAAAATCAAAATCAGTGTATCTAGTGGGAATCAAATTCTCACAAGAATATACTAGCAAATAGTTTCTTGTTCTTTTAAGATACTTGAGAATATGTTTAACTACTACCCAATGATCTAATCCTAGGTTGGATTGATACCGACTGACTATACCCAAAGCATAGCAAATGTCAGGTCTTGTACACAACATTGAATACATCAGACTTCCCACTACATATGCATAGGGTACCCGTCTCATGTATTCTTCCTCTTGAAGTGTCTTAGGACATTGGTCTTTTAAAGATAAACTCCATGATGTGTAGGTAAATTACCTTGTTTGGAGTTTTGCATCAAAAATCTGATAAGCACCATGTCGATGTATGATGCTTGAGACAGCAGCAATAATTTATTCTGGCGATCTCTTAAGAGTTGGATTCCAAGAACATAACTTGCCTCTCCCAAATCTTTCATTTGGAATTAGTTGGCGAGCCATTTCTTTACATTAGATAATATCCCTACATCATTCCCAATGAGTAGGATATCATCTACATAAAAAACTAAGAAGACCACCTTCTTATCTTTGATGTACTTATAGACACAAGGTTCATCAATATTTTGATCAAAACTATAAGATTTTATCGCCTCATCAAATCTCAAGTTTCAAGATCTTGAAGCTTGCTTGAGTCTATAGATGGACCTTTGCAATTTGCAAACTTTTTGCTCTTGACCTTGGATTGCAAACTCTTTTGGTTGCACCATATAGATGCTTTCCTCATGATAGCCATTTAAAAAGGTAGTCTTGACATCCATGTGCCATATCTCATAATTGAGACATGCAACAATGGTTAAAAGAATCCAAATGGACTTAAGCATAGCTACGGGAGAGAAAGTTTCTTCATAGTCAATTCCCTCCTTTTAGGTATAACCCTTTTTTACAAGCCTAGCTTTAAAAGTCTCAGCTTTCCAATCCACTCCTCTTTTCTTCATATAGATCCACTTGCACCCTATGGGCTATATCCCTTTAGGTAGGTCTACAAGTTCCCAGACTGAATTGGAGTACATGGACGTCATTTCAAGATCATAGCCTCTAGCCATTTCTCCTTCTCTAAATCTTCCATTGCATCATGATATGTTAATGGATCATCCTCACCATTATCAAAGATAGCAACATGTGTTTCCCCAATTTTCCTATAGCGAGTAGGTAGTCTCATAACCCTCCCACTACGTGGAGGTGGCATGACATTCTAGTATGAAGATGTGGTCCCCTCATTTTGTCCCTCGACAGCGGTTGTCGATTGTGGTCTAATCTAATCAAAAAGTAACTATTCAAGTACAACTTTGTTACGAGGTTTATAGCTTATCATATAATCATTCTCAAGAAAAGTGGCATTTGTCGATACAAATACCTTCTTTTCTCATGGACTATAAAACAAACCTCCCTTCATTCCTTTTGGGTATCCCACAAACAAGCATACTTTAGATCGTGGTTCTAGCTTCCCGATCTTTCCTTTCAACACATGTGCTGGACACCTTCATATACGGATATGTCACATACTAGGTTTGCGACCATTCCATAACTCTAAAGTTGCTTTTGGAATAGACTTAGATGGAACTATGTTTAGAAGATATACTGCAGTTTGTAATGTATATCCCTAAAATGAAGTGGGTAATGATGAGTAGCTGAGCATGGATCTCACCATATTAAGCAACATCTGATTTGTTTTCTCTACAACACCATTTTGTTGTGGTGTTCCAGGTGCAGAGTTGTGATAGAATACCATATTCTATCATATAGTCCTTGAATTCAGTATCAAGGTATTCCCCTTCTCGATCAGATTGAAGAGTCTTCACCATCTTTCCTAAATGCTTTTTAGCTTCTGCTTGGAATTCTTTGAGCTTTTCAAAAGTTTTAGATTTCTTTTGCATTAGGTACATGTATCTATATCTTGAATAATCATCAATAAATGTAAGGAAATATTCGTAACCACCACCTGCTTGTACATTTAATAGACCGTAGATGTCTGAATGTATTAGCTCAAGTGGTTCCTTGGCCTTTTCGCCTTTTGCAGAGAAAGGCCTTTTTGTTATTTTACCTTCAAGACAAGATTCACAAACTGGTAGAGAACTAACTTTTAGTTCTCTTAAAGGACCATCCTTTACTAGTTTGTTAATTCTGTCAAGGTTAACATGACCTAATCTAAGGTACCATAGGTATGTTTCATTATCAAAAGAAACCTTTTGCTTCTTAGGTTTTGGTTGTTTAACTTTGAACATTTCAGTATTGAGTAGTGATTTTTTGTTGGGCCTCAAGGTGTAAATCCTATTTTCCAAATGTGCAGAACAAATATCCAAACTATTTATAGAAATATTAACACAATTTTTATTAAAAGAAACATTAAACATTTGTTCAAACAACCTAGAAATAGAAATCAGATTTCTATGAAAACTAGAAATGTAATAAACATTGTCCAAAATTAAAAATTGATTTCTAAAATAAAGTTTAACGACTCCTACTACTCTTGCCAAAACAACCTCTCTTGTTCCCACTTTCATCGTTTGTTCCCCATCAGCAAGCTTCCTTGAAGAACTAAGCATCTCCAGAGAAGAACAAACATGGTTAGTTGCCCCTGAATCAATTATCCATGGTGAAGTATGACCTTTAACTAAACAAGCTTCTAAAACGAGTAAACCTGATTTACTGTTGTTCTTCTTTTCTTTGAGATCCTAAAGATACTTCTTACAGTTTCTCTTCTAGTGCCCAACTATGCCATAGTGGAAATATTTTCCTTTAGGCTTCTTTTGCTTTGAGCTCCTTTTGCTGTTGCTTTTGTTCTTGTTAGGTTGCCTTTCATTCTTAAACTTACCACTTCCTTCAGTTCTCTTCTTCTTCCCATTCTTTTGAGTAGAAAAGGAAGGTTGAGCTTTTGCAACATTAGCCTTAGATTCTTTAGTCTTTTCTTTTGAAATAGACTCAAAGGTTTGCAGCATATTAACCAACTCACTCATGTTATGTTTTAGCTTGTTCATGAAATAGTTGCTTTTGAACTAAAGGAACGTAGGCGAGAGGGTTTCCAAAATCATCCCCACCTATGTGGCTTCATCTATCACTGCCCTATTCACCTCAGCCTCATTGAGATAGTTAACCATGCTGAGAACATCTTCTCTAACCGAGACCCCTACCTTCATTTTGGCATTCATTACAGCCTTAACAACTTCATCACGTGCCTTTTTAGAATGTTTGCCAAACATGTCTTATAGAGACTACATTATCTCATAAGCAGTTTCCATGCTTTCGTGCTTCATCCTAAGCACGTCAGACGTGCTAGCCAAAAGGAAGCAGCGGACCTTGTTGTTTACCTTGATCCAATGATCATATGCTTCTCGTACATTACGAGGGGCCTTGGTAGCAGGCAGTGGAGGACATTTCTTCGTCAGGATAAACTTGTAATTCTCACAAATTAGTACTATATTCATGTTACTCTTCCACTTGACTAAATTATCTCTAGTTAATTTTTCATTTGAGAGAATAGCAATGATTGGATTAGACATTGTTGCTATAATAAATAAATTAAATTACAAAAATTAAATTGTTGCATAAATATCATAAATATATGTTTTGGAATAGTATACGTAATGCATGATGCATATTGAAAAACACAAAAAAAAATATTTTACTAATTCCACAATTATTTAATTGTAATAAATAAAGTGCCGCCATAGGGTAGGTCAAATTATGTATGAATTGAATTGAGACATTCTCAATTAATAAATATATTCAAAATATCTCATTTTTTTATATTTATTAATAACCATTTATTTTGGTCAAGATATAATTTACAAATTAATTATATCCTTATGAGTATAAACCACTATTTAGATTTTAACAACTTAACACAAAATTACCGCCGTAGGGTAGTCAATTTTGAAGTATATTGTAAAATCCTATCTCTTGGTAGCCAACTTTGTTATTGATTTAAATGGACACCCTTCGTAGGAAGGACGAAATCAAAGCGTCGCAAGGCGCCACCTAAATCTCGCTGTGTTGTGCTAATTGTGGAGACCGCAGGTTATATTGTCATATTACCTTCTCCCACTCGTTATTTTAAAAAAAAATTTGTTTTATCTTATGAAACATCCAATGTCTCATAATTCTAGTAAATAAAAACAATTTTTAATTACTCGGTTATATTGTCTGTTAATAAAATCCTATCCTATTCATACTTAAATATTACTAGATTTTCTAAAAATCTAAGTTTATTATTAATTGTCTATGCTACCCAACATTGAACAATTTAAAATTAGATAACTTAGAATTAATGTGAATTTTACCAAGTTTTAACTATTAAAACTAAAATCACATTATTTGGTTGATTAATAAAATAAAGTAGAATTCTACAAAACCAACCCAATTAATTTAATCTCATTAAATTAATTCTAACACAAATTAAATCATTTTATAAACTACTTTCTACACAATGAAATAATATGCAAGTGTATGCATGTCATGTTACAATAACTATAAGTTAGCACTTTCCTAGATGACATATTATAATGCATGAACATATTATCACAATCATCACATGAAAATAAACAATGGATTTTTGACCGGGTCTTTTTGGATAATTAAAATTACAACCCATAAAAAAAATAAAAATTACATGGGTCTTCTTGTAATAACATAAGTCCCAGCTCCATTGTTGTAGTCTTGATCGGATGGTTTACTTTATGAAACACTGTTGGATTACCTTTTAATAAATTTGGGAGGCCCAAGTTCTCAACTAGGCCAAGTGACCCAATGGACTTCTTCTTCTTCATCTTCTTCACGTGTAGTGGATGAGAAAAGTAAAAAAAAAAAAACTGCCGCCCACTTTTTTTTTTTTTTGGTTGCATGTTAAAGTACATTTAGGAGGCACAATAATAAGAAGTGAACTATTTAACTTTTATAGAAGTGCACGTGCAGGACTTATGGAACCTCTTTTCTTTTTCTTTTTCCTTTTTTTTTTTTGACTTTTCAAATCTACATGTTAGGCGCCTTAGTATCCATATGTGATGATAATCTTCTTTATTACGAAATGACCATTTACGTGTAGAGGTGAAGGAAAGAGAAAAAAAATGGAAAAGAAATAATAATAATAATAATAATAATAATAAATTACAAAATACCTATGCCCATTATGGGCTTACACAGATTTGATCTAATCAAACTGAGAATTAAATTAGTAATCTAAAAGGACCATATAATTAACGACCAAAAATTCATTTATAAAATAACAATTTATCGCATCAATAAAAACCACAAAAGTGCAAAGTGCCCACAAACATGCATAAAAAACATGATATTATCATAATAAAATCATGTTAATTAAAATTATATATGCTATAACCCACTCTGATGCCATTTGTTGGAATAAAATACGAAACACAACAGAAGGAATGGATCATTAACAAATAAAAATTTTCTAAAAACTTTGTTCAACGGGAATAGCTTTATAATTTAAATTAATAATAGAAAGTTTTGGAAATTTTTACCAACCTTTTTGATGATTATCATTGTATCCTAGCTTTCCTCTTTGATACCATGATCTTCTAAGCTAAGCCTCCACACCAATGGAAAGACGAGTGGGCATCAAACTATAAGAATAAATTAACCTCATACTTTTTTGAATCTGCTATGTACTCAATATTAGACATGTATGTCCTAAGGAGTAAAAATGTAATATGTTTTTGGAGACATTTTTATCAATAAAAAATTTATTTATATACCAAATCTTGTCCTCTTTATGTTCATATTTATTGAATGTATGTTAAGCAAACAATTGTCAGAGACTGTCAGTCTAAACCTTTAAGAATTGGGCATATGATGGATAGATTATACGGAAGGCACGTGTAACACCCCGAAGTTAATTAAATGTAATTAGAACTTTAAATGGTGAATTAGTGTGCCATGATAAATGTTTTAAACTTAATTTGATTACCTTGTAGAAACCTTATATTAATTACTTTTTGATGATTTTTAAATTATTCTAAATTGTTTTTGATTATTAATTTAAGTTTTAATAAAACAATTTAATTTGAAAACAGTGCGTAGTTGCTCACAGCTTTGTGCAACTACTTTTCTCTCCCTTCTTCTATTTATTTCACTTTCTCTCTCTTTCCTCTCATTTTCTCTCGCCCACTCTCTCTCTTCTCTTCCCCTCTCTCGGGTTCCCTCACTCCCTCTCATTCTCTCTCTAAAATTTTGAAACAAATTTTGTTTTCAAGCTTCAGGCTAGGAGATCGAAGGCTCGGGAATAAGATTCAACAATAAAAACAACGTTTTCAAGCTTTGATTCGAGGTTAGATTTTAAAATTCAAAGTTTTTCTATTTTTCAAGATTTTCTTGCATTTTAAAATTTTAGAGTTTCTAAGCCTAGAAAAGCTTCAATCTAAGTTAGATGGACTTAGATTAGCTAGAATGTAAACTTCATTTCATC
>CAMOHE010031208.1:0-17494 GCA_946598075.1 Artocarpus hirsutus
GATCTCATCACATTATTATAATATATATATATATATATATATATATTGGATTTTGTAGCGTACAATTCCGTTGAGCAGGCAGGTGGATAATTATAGGGAGTACCAGGCAAGAGTGGTTCGAGTAATAGGGGCAGCCAATGCCTCGTCATTGTTTGCAAGTGGAATCTATCTTGTTAGTGCCGGGAGCAGCGACTTCTTTCAGAGCTATTATACTAATCCTTTGCTTCACAATACCCGCACACCTGAGCAGTTTATCAACATTCTTATGCAAAACTATGAAAGATTCATTGAGGTCTCTCTCTTGAACTTTCAACAAACTATCTGGTCACCTGTTATTTGCATGTCCTGCATTTCTTTCCGTATTCACAATAACACGGCTTGTTGGGTTACGGCTTTGGCCTAACGGTAAATCTACACTTTATTTTATAAAAAGGTTATATAGAAATCGACTCCCCTCACCCCAAATTCAAAATAATAATAGTAGTTATAAGGGTGTTTGACAACAGAGTTGGAATAAACAATGTAAAGCTCTCTCATGGTATAGTATTTTTAGTTTTAACTTACAGTTTTAACTACGTTCTCAAACGCACTCAATAATACATGGCTTGAATTTAAATTCTATTAGTTGTATGTCCCTTCACCCTAACCATAGGTCAAGAGTTCGAGTCATGATGAGCCCCACTTAAAAGTGATAGCATTCTCCCACTCTTTGTATCAAAATTGGCAGATGTACCTTGTCGGGGACATAGTTTTGTAATTTATTTTCGGTTTTTATATCTACAAATAGCGGGTTATGATTCTTGTACGTGTTAAATTAATCACACTTCTTTAAGGGGGGAAAAAGGGAAGGAAAAAGGTGCTACTTAGGTCGTGAACATGAAAAGTTCCACAAAGAAATTCAATTAACACAATAGAAATAGTGATTTTGGTGATGTATAAGAAATTCAACAATGTGGAATTCCTATTTATTACGTGATAGGATTTATATGATTTGGGCGCGAGGAGAATTGGAGTGACAACAGTTCCCCCAATTGGGTGCTTACCGGCAGCCATAACACTATTTGGGTCAGGCGACGATCAGTGTGTGACAAGGCTAAATCATGATGCTGTTTCTTTCAACACAAAACTCAGTTCCAGTTCTGAAAGATTGCAAAATAGGCTCTCTGATTTGAAGTTGGCTGTTTTGGACACTTACCATCCTCTATATGATATTGTCACTAATCCTGCTGAACATGGTACGCCATTTATAGGTTAATTTTTCTTACTTTCAAAAAAATAATAATAACAAAACTCTTAAATCAAATACTATTCATTTGAGATAATTTTCCAATGAAATTTACAAAAATTAAGAGAAAATATTTTTGTTACCGACGTATATATTCTAGGTCATAAAATTACTCTTTTATACATTGCATGTTGTCTTTATTTTGAAGAATATACTTACGTATTTTAAAGTCCTGAAATTTTGTATAATCAGTCTCCATCTTATACATTTTAAAAATGCAAGACTTCAAAATGCAATGGAGCAGTACTATTATTTGTATAAATCTTGTAAATTTAACCTTCCTACAAACTGTATAATAGAAATAAAAAGAAATAGCTATGACATATATATGTGTGTGTGAAACCACAGTGGCAAAAACAATATTTGTTTTGCATGATCTTTAAAAAAAATATATGTACTTTTGGGGACCCAATAAATAATACAATGTTCATCATGTGATATCACGCACACCAGTGTCTTGATTAAGATAGCGTTAATTATACTTTTTTTAATACAATTACACTTCCTCTGATGCATTATCTAATTGATTAATAATTAATTAAATCATGACATGGTCTTATTTCTTAATTACAGGGTTCTCTGAGGCAAGGAGAGGCTGCTGCGGGGGTGGTACTGTAGAAACCTCAATACTATGCTATCCCCACTCAAGTCAGATCTGTTCCAACGCATCAGAATATGTGTTTTGGGATAGTTTTCATCCTTCTGAGGCTGCAAACCAAATTATTTCTGATGGTTTAGTCAACGCTGGCCTTGGCCTCATCTCCTAAGATAAAATTGCAGCTAAAAACTAATTTTTATCTTCTCTATCTTTTTTCTTTTTTAATCTTTTTATGTGTTTCTGAGACTTTGAAACAAAGATATTGCTATCAATTAGTAAGTGCATGTTTGCTTTAGGTCTTTGTGAATGGCGTTTGATGTGTGATTGTAGCTCCTGTTGACTATGAAATAGCCTTGAAAAAGAGCGTTAGAGCGTTTAACGAGTAATTCTATAATGAAGTACTTCTAGTAGGATTGATTGTGCTTGTAAAAAAAGAAAAAGAAAACTGTAAAATTCTTCCCTAGTTGTTCATGTTTTAAACTCTGCCCTTTATATGCAATCGGTGTAAAATAAAGATTATAATGTAGTGGTTCAAAAATATAGCTCTACTTAAAAAGGGTTTATTATTTACAACAAAAAGAATTACCTAATTGATCCCTCCTATGATAAAATTCACCCTAACTTTATAAAGTTAGTTGTTTTAGGACTCACATTTTTTAGAAATAATTTTTCAGCGCCAAAAACTAATTTCTGTAAACTAACAAGATATCACGACCTAAAAATCAGGAGTCATTATGACCTAATTGCTGGTTAAAAAGATAAATAAACAAGATTAAACAATTCCAAATTCCTAAAATATTATTTCCCAAAGTAAATAAAAATATGTGTGCCTTGGAGTTTAAAATCATAATAACGAGAACAGTCCAAAATATAGTATTTTCTCAAAAACATACATACTTAGGATATTGCATACCAATACAGTCCTTGTGCACAAAGTGCAATACATACTAAGAGTTAAAATATCATTATAATAAAACTATCCAATAAACTCGAGCCGCTGCAAACAACAACCAAGAGTTACTTGCCGCAAACATGACATGTTATCTCTAAAAAGGAAGGAAAAAAATTAAAATAGGGTGAGCTGAATGTTCAATAGAGGGTACAAAGAGAATTAGAAGAAGGAAACGTTTAAAATGACATGCACTGAATACACATTTTAAATGTAAGGCACAACAAATAATCAAGTCATCACATATTGATGCTACAATATGCATGCGAAGTATGCAGAGTCAAACGAGCTTTTTTTCCTGGCTGCTCTTCATATCTGTAGATTTTAAACCAGATATTCTTTCTTGAATTATTATACTTGCTTGTAGTTCTGAAGTCTTCTGAGTAGTACCATGAGCTTACCAAATAATGTCACCCGTGAGGCTAGCACATGAAAGTACCACGGGCTTACAAATCATGGAGCCAATTATCTATTCTCTCAAATCACCAAAAAAAAAGGCCAAAAAGTGTCGGCGACTACTCCCAAACATGGCCACCAAAACAAAAAAGTAAATATATGACTGGAAGGTAATTGCATGTGAACGAAAATAAATTACAAATAAGACAAAATCCGATCTCAGGGATATCATGCTATTACTTGCCTTAACTTGAACGTAATAGCTCAAGGTTCCAATATTCACCGCTCGTAGCATACCACGAGCAAAAGAACCAAAGGACTTCATCTTGCTTGTGCAGGCTACCATTCTAATGGGAGAACAAATGCATGTGTTATGCATGCAAGGATATACAGTTGCAAGTAATAAAGTGATCCAAAGTACAGATGTCGATCTCATGTGGATTGTGTTTAATTTATATTAATTACTAGAATTGATTAGCTCCAAGATTATTTGGATGATCAGATAGAGTAACGAATAAAAAAAACTAATAAAAATGACTAGACCAATAAAATAAAGTAACGAAAACAAATACCTAAAAATACTAGAGTATCGACTTCATCATAATTAAGCCACATTAATTTTATTATTAAGTGAATCTCGTGATTAATTAGTCGAAAACTTCTTAATTAATCCAATTACCTTTCCCCATCTTTAAATTAGATGATATGCTCAAAAACATGATTTCAATATCCCTACCTAGAATCAAGTGATTAAACATTCAATAAACTCTAGTTCTTTTAATGACTACAAAAAAACTATAAATCTCCTGATCTTAAAGTCACTTAAATTACATTTTTCACAATCCCTACATGAAATTTCCCTCTTTTGAGTGTCAAACCCTATATACTAAAATCATCTAATTCATTGGTTAAGTAAAAAAAAAAAACAACAACAACAACAACAACTATTCTATAACCAAAATTAAACACACTAACATCAAAGGTTCAACATTTACAAATCACAAAGATTAAAAAGATGAGAATAGGAATGAAAACCCACTTTAAAGTCGTCACAAGCTCCAAGTTCTTCATCCCCCAAAACTTCTTCTCCCTCCTCTTTGAAGCTCCAAAATGCCCTTCTAAATGGTGTTACAAAAAAAAAAAAAAAATCCCTAAATCTAAAATTAAAAATAAATGCCTAAAACTAAAGATAAACACTAATTTAAATATTTATTTATTTTCTTCTTTCTTTTCTTTTTCAATTCTCTTCTTTTGAAATCAGCCTTCAAAATCCAAAGAAGGTTTTTTCGACTACTGTGCCGTCTTCCCCTAGAACAACGTCCTTGTTAGGATCTGTGGCATAAGGAACAAATATTTTATTTGTAATTGTTGACAATTTAGATTAACTAAATAAATAAACAATAACGCGAATATTTTATGTGTTAATAATGGTTCTCATATTACTTTCATTTTTATGTTTAAGTATTTAATCCAACATGTGTTCCATTACTATTATAACCAAATATTGGAATTGGGCATATATGGAGTTTATATGTAGAATAGATACAAAACCAAGATTAATAGACTAAATTATATAGTCTGCAGTCAATGTATTTAACTAGGCTCTTTATACATAACAAGGTTGTAATGGGGGTTTACATCCATAGTAGACATATTGGTGCAGTAGACCTAATAGTAATCGCATACCAAACTAGACCTAAAGTGTGATTGATTTAATAATAATTCTATTTATCTTAAATCAATTGACTTTGACAATCATCTACATGTGATCCTAATTTTAAAGTGAATTCATTATTCCATGTTTATAGCTTGTATCTTTTGATATGCCAAAGGTAGGAGTTTTGATGACCAAAGGCTCTATTGTCAATATATTGAAAATGCAACCTATATTTGATGAGAGCATAATCTAAAGACACGAAATCCGTAGCTCTCTAACAAAGTTAATGTTATCATCACAAAGAAATTATTCGAGAATTTGAAAAAGAACAAGGCCTTGGTCATCTGGATACTGGTGGTAACTAGATGATTTTCAATTTGTATTTGTTATAAATAGAATTTTCTAAATAAGTGAAATAATGAAACTTTGAGATAAAATAATCGGAAAGTAAAATGAAACTAAGTCGTTCATCCGATTATGGATAACCTATAGAGATACACATTTGCATGAAAGGTCATAGCAAGACTAATAAATCAAGTCTCGTAATACAATATATTTTCAAGAGTGCAGTTTTAGTTCTTTAGTGCAGTGACACCAAAGTAAATAATTAAATAGATAATTAATCAAGGATTAATTGATATGTTATTATTGGAGCTTAATGATATATAGCTATCGGGTTCCAATACTAGCTCACGAATTCCTTGACTAATTGTGTAAAATACTTTACCACAAGTAATACAGGAGGTTACGCTAGACAGGTTACTGGACCTATTAGTGTACAAGCCTAACAGTCCAATTGGATTGTGTGTGACACTAGGCGCAGTCCATCTCGACTGTTGGCGCCTATCTGAGGGAAAATAGAATCATTTATTTAATTAATTAATTTTTAAGATAATATTTATTCGAATTTAATTATTGGGATTTTAGGATAATTATTTTTTTGAATAATTAATTTAAATCCTAATTGTATTTGAATTTGGATAAAGTATAATTATTCATAATTATTTAAATTAGATAATTATCACGAAGAATTGAATTCTAATTTAAATAGAATTATTTATATAGGAATTATATTAGATGATGCAGATAATCATAGAATCCTACACTATGATTGGCTAGGATTTGAATTCTCCCCTTTCTATAATAGGGGTGCATAGTGAGGATAATTCCTTTGTGATTGGCATGTAAAGCAAGGAAGGGGAGACAAAATCTTTTCTTAATCCTAATAGACTTTTACCTCCTTTAAGCAACTCTCTAAAATTAGAAATGCCTGCACCTCAGTTATTTAATTTAGACAAAGAGTACTATTGTGCTTCTTTTAGAGTGAGAAAAATTAGAGGAGAGTCTGTAGTAAATTTTTGTCAAGTTGTAGCCATACATACAACAACTAGAAGGAAGAGTTATAGCATTGAAGATCTAAAGGTTGAGATTTTCAATTAAACTTGCTACTTCTAGTTCATCAATAGGTATGTTTAATTAGAATTCTACATATTGCTTATAGCAATATGAGTATATTTCTAGGTGATTAATAAAATTTTTAAAGTTATGCTGCGTCACCAAATCTATATTTCCAACAATGCTCGACCCCTAAGATCTTCAGCTCCTTTTTTTCTTTTCTTTTCTTTTCTTTTCTTTCTTCCCACGCCAAAAGAAGAGCAACAAAATCGAGTGCAGTAGGGTTTAGTGATATCCACGTGGTTGATTTTCACTGGGCGTGAGGCAGTGCAGTCCATGTAGTGGCCTTCAGTTGGCTAGAGTACTAGGTCTTACGAGAGTACGTGGGACCACGTAGCAGCAAATTAAGCTCGGATGGGCACGTGCGCTCTGGCTACCTTCGGCCTGTTGCTGGTTTGTGCTTCACGCGTTCTCATTGGCCATCGCACGCAGATGTATATCTTGGCCATTGGGCTTCTAATCCAATAGTCCTAAGAGTGAGTTTGGAGAGTATTTTAGTCGCGTGGCTAGGGTTTGCTTCATTATTGTGCTGAATTTAATTTTTTTACTCTCATTTTTTACCCCAAATTGCTCCAAATTATCATTTTAGCCCATATCACCTATTCAGCATACACAAATGTGGTAAAATAAATAAATGAAAAGGAAAATAATATTAATAGTAGTAGTAGTAATCAAATTCAATTAAAATTAAATTAAATCAAATTAAAATAAAATGTAAAATATATAAAAATAAACATAATTAAACAAAATTAAATAAAAATATCAAGAACATAACAAAAAAATATATGTATTTAAGAATATAAATAACTATTTTTATAGGAATGCACTAAGCCACGCAAGATCAATGTGCACTCTGTCGCAACTGTACTATATATCCCTAATGACCACACATCATTGAGGATTAGCACAGTAGGGTCCATGCCGATTCCGGTCTGCTATGAAGCCCACCACACGCTCGTATGATGTCCGAGTGAAAAGAGGCTCCAACAGAGATAAAACCAAAATAGGCTGACCAAGATCAAAGCCAACGGCATACTTCTCACGTGTCAGTTATGCAAAGAATGCTAAATCAGAGAAATTAACTTCTTTTTTTTTTTTAGCTTCACTAGCGTTTAGTATAGCCACGCGCAATTTTAGTGTGTTTTTCACGTAATTTGCAAAAACGGGGGTTTGCAAAAGTTTCGAGCCATAGGTGATGAAGGCCAGAGAATGCTTGCTATGCACAACTATTTGACTGAAACTCCAATCAAATGGAGCCTACATAAAATGCTGACGCTTGCTGAAGATTTTGCTCCACTTGAACCTGTTTGTGATTTGAACATGGAGGACATGTCCTTGATGGCTAATTAATTATTATTGTTTTAAATAAATAATATTCGACTAGAATTTGAATAAAATCTATTAATCAATAAAACAAATAATACAATTATATGAAGACTAAAATATATCAGTTGGCCTCAATTAAGAAATCAATTTTCCAATTTTCTTCGAATACTCTGATTGGGTAACATTAACTTTTTTTACAGGGTTTACCGAGACAAGAGTTGTTGTGGAACAGGATTACTAGAAACTTCTATATCATGCAATCCTGTCTATTACCTGTGCCAACGCATCTCAATACGTATTTTGGGATGCTTTTCATCCTTCTTAGGCTGCTAACCAAGTTCTTGCTAATGATCTGTTGGCCGCTGGAGCAGCCCTCATTGGCTAACTGTCATTTTTTTTTTTTATGGATATAGTTTTCATATATAGTTTGTGTTTCAAGAAGTATGTGAATAATTAAAGCTTATATTACGATTATAATTTCCGTCAATGAGAAAGGACTGCGATAATGCCTTCCAAATAAGCAATAAAGTTTAAGACTTCAGAGAACTTGCATCGTAAATGCTTAAAGTTACCTAAACTTAGAGAAAAAGAATTTAAAAAAGGCAGCTGCGTACCTAGTATTTTAATTAATAAAATATTTTTGCATTGCAAATCAGGGAAATACAAACACCATTGTCCACACAAATGATCCCACCAAAAAAAAAAAAAAAAAGCCAACAACAAGAACAACCTCGGACCCTGACCAGTACTACAGGTAAATTTGAGCGAAACGCTCAAGGGGTTGAAATGCATGCAAGGTTCCGCAATCAGAAAACCAAAAAAGCAAGCCAACCGTCTAGCACAAAAATGCCTCTTCCAACAAAACCACTATAACCGACAGAAAAACCTAATCAACCAAGTCCAAGAGACCTAGAGTATTATTGCCACCTACAACACCTCAAAAAAGCAAACTAAACAAACAACCCACATTGAAGGATAGGACACCATCGCCGTTAATACCCAACAAAAACATAGATAAAACCAAAACACATGGGGAAGGCACCCAAACGGCAAAATTGACCGTGCCTTAGACAAACACAGAAACCAAAAACAGCAAAATAGTCCCAAGTCACACAAAGGGCACTTCCAACGAGATAGCCGTTGCCAAGATCGACAAGGGTAGAACATATGACAAGTATTTTCAAATATGAAAAGAAAATTTCTATTTAAAGAAAATTTTCATCAATAAAAATATGACAAGTATTTTCAAATACGAAAGCTGCTACATATAGTATGTGTTTCAGCTTTTTTGTGCCATAAACCTCCGACCAAAGACTAGTCAGAGAAGGGTATTCTAGCGTGCAAGCACAACAGTTAACACGATGACCCATCAAACAACCTAGATTAGGAGGGAGTTTCTCAGTAGTGGTGATCCCTTCACTTTTCCACAGGCTCATACATGTACCAATTGTTCATACAAGAAAGTTTACTCCTGGAGCTGGAATCTAGGGGTTGCTCTAAAACATTCTTTCTTTTTTGTCCACTCAGGGGTGCATACACACGTGTATGACAACTACAAGTTGAAATATTTTAAAATGGAAGGTCGAATTGTCGATCATACATGTAACAGTATATTTCTATATAATAGAATTTTTCCATAAATAATCATGGTCTGTTATGGCATGTGAATGTAGAGAATCCATTCAAAATTTTTACATCAATGATTCAATGGGGGGTGTGTGTAGAGAGAGCCACACACACATATGTGTATGTATGTCTACAATCGCAAATCGTGCTTTTAATAAGCCCGCGCTTGTGCTTGTTCTAGGCTCTTAAAATGCTAGTGCCCCAAAAAGGCATCAAGCCCTGTCCAATTGATAAACGTATTGGGCTAGCCCATTAATAATTGTGTTTGGCCATATTGTTTCTCACTTTTTAAAGTTCTGTGCCCATGTCGACCCATTAAGCTCGGTGCATTTTGGCACCACTACTGGTGTCTGTCTGCCATTCATCTCTAACTGTTCACTGAATGCATTGCAGTTTAAAATGATAAGTAAAAATCTACCATAACCATTAAGATTTTTTTTATGATCCTAGATCTCTCTCCTAAATATCATCACATAAATACAAGATATCACTCAATTGGAAAATGCACTTGAAGAGAACCTTTTAAGAAAATGTCTTGGATAGGAGTTAGGAACTAGCTATGGCATCCCAACGCCAAATCGTCCCGTCCTCACAACAGCTGAGAATTGTGCTGCATCATATGAAACCATATTTTTGCACATGATATAGGGCTATTCCATTTTTTTGTGGCAAAAAACAGTAATGAATAAGTAAATAAAAAAGGGCTAGTACATTTAGAATAGCATATGAAGCACAAAATTGAAGATGAAATAAATCATGCGATAGTCACCTTCCATCAAAGGACATGGCTGTCTGTCTGATTGGAGATTTTGATTGAGCATGAGACAACCTAAGAGACACCAGGTTTGTAAAGCATGTTTTGTCTACAGAAATTGCAACTTTCACTATGCATTTTGACAAAGAAAAGCAAAACAAAACCAACCTTGCAATAAGAACAGGAGGGCTAGATTGAAGTTCCCAAACATAAATCTTTCCCTCGCGATTTCCTGGTAGTTAGGACAAATTTTAGAAGAACAATAAACAAGAGATCTAAAGATTAATGGAAGGAATGCCATTCGAAATTGTATTACCTATAGCAGCAGCGTTATAATGGAAGTCACACGAAAACTTAATGAACCAAATATCACACTCTGGAACAGGGTATTTTTGAAGGATGTCAACTGTTCCCTGAAAATAAAATTGAAGAATGTTAGTTTAGAAATGACCCAAGATTCTATAATAATGACAAATAAAAATCAAGAGAAAGATCCAGAAATATAGAAGAAAGTTTCTAACCTCTCCAGGAGACTGTTCCTTCATTTTAGGTTCCCACAACACAATTTCATTGTCCACACTCTGCAAATACCAGTTTAAGATGGCTTTAGAAAGCAGAACCATATTGTAAAGATTTTAAATTTTTCAATGAACTTCCAGTTCCAGAACATTTTCTAGAATCAGAAAGCAAAAACATGTTGCAAAGATTGGGTGATTTACATTGACATCCCTTGTGTTTTACCCAAATTATAGTGACACCCTCTAAATTAAAATTAATTACACTGACACCCCTTAGGCTTAACTCTATTAATTTTTCATATGAAATGACAAAAATACCCTGATTAATCTCAGCTATTGATTTACAAAATTTAATTTTAGCCATTGATTTTAACAAAAAAAAAAAAAAGACCCTAAGGAAACAAAACTATAATCAGACCCTTCATACCCCCTTCCCCCACAACAGGCCCACGCCTACGCCCATTCCAACTGCCCCATGCTGACGCCCCCATGCCCCACCCACCACCCTCCTTTCCGATCTCCTATCGCCCAACACCCCCATCCCTCTCCCCCCAACGGCCTTCCACCCCCTAAGACCCAACCTGCCCACACCTCCCCTACTCCCAACCTCCATCAGTCCCACGCTGTCACTAGACGCCCCCTCGCCCTGAGACACAGCCACCCACGCCTCCCCCTCCTGCGAGACCCAACCTCCCCACACCCACCCCCTACCCACAACTCCAACGACACCCACCCCAGATCACCGGCGCGCCCCCTCTCAACCCCCACCCCCAACCCCACCCCCGTCGAACCCGCTTCCCTGTCACGCTCAGATAAAGAGAGAGAAAGAAATAAAGAGAGAGTGAAAGATCGATTTTTTATTAAATAACCTTGTTTTTTTAATTTTTGTTTATAATTTTTAAAGTTTAATTAAAAAAATAAACATTTTCAATAGATGGAAGGGCATTTTTGACATTTTAAACAAAATTAACTGTCAACTTACAGTCAACCTTCACAGGATGGTGTCTTTGTGTAATTTTTTTTTTTAGACAATAAGGGGGTGTCATGTGATTATTTTCGATCCAGGGGATGTATATTTTTGGAAAAACACAAGCAGTCTTAGTGTAATTTACCCGCAAAGATTTTAATTCTCCTCTACTTATGTTTTCTCCTTTTTTATGAACTTCTAAATCATTTTCCAGAATAGTTATGCTGATAGAAATTGATAAGCATGTATTTCCAGCTTATATTAAATTGTAAACAAATTTGTATTGCACCAGCATATCTCACTAAAAAATTGCAACTAAAATTTGTCTTGCTTAATATCTTGACCTAGAAGTTGGGATTGCTATAAAGCATTTCAAGATTCTACTGAGAAAATTGATAACTTGAAGAATTCATTTGGACATTTACTGAGTTAACAGATTAACAGATTACTTCAAGTGTTTCAACACATATAATGCACCCAAAAAAAAAAGAGACAAAAATTAAAAAAAAAAAAAACAAAACAAACTTTTCAGTGATCTAACTGACATGCAAACGGTGGGTAGGACTGATGATTTACCTTTGATAAGACAAAGTCACCGAGCCATCTACTGCAGTCAACATAGTTAGAATGAACAGAAGCTATGAACACCTGAAAAGTCGGAACAACTTCAGACACAATGAGAAAAAAGAGAAGCTCACATGTTAAAAATGGCTACCTACAGGAAATTGAACGTATTTTGTCGGGAATTTGGATGGGAGTTCAGTCCACGTGAAAGACTTCTCTACATAGGTCCAGAACTCTGGGAGGAATGTCAATAGAATGCAAACAAGGACAACTAATATCAGCTGCTAAGTATAAGTAGTTCTTGACAAGATCTGTCTCCACATTCGATAACCAAAATGGATCCCACATTGAGACATCAGAATAACATGATAAAAATTGATTCGCAGAACAGAACAAACTTAGTTATCTTCCATCATACTAGTATATCGCCGTATGTTCATCTTGTTATTTGTTCTAACAAAATTACAACCTGCTTCTTCCTTACCTTTCATTGACCAGATCTTGACTGTATTGTCCATGCCACAACTTGCAATGCGATACATGTCTGAAGGATGAAAATCCTGTAACAGTTGGCATAATGTCTGTAGAGTTAGCACTTTAAATCCCTTCTTTTTTTTTTTTCAAATCATCATAACACCTGAGGAAAAAAGCATAAGAGCGGCAGGAAGCCTAAATTGTGTTCTGCACTTACCACGCTCAAGACCTCATTGCGGTGCCCCCCAGCTCCAGCAAATATCAAAATGCATATTCCAGTTTCCACGTTCCATAGCCGAACCGACTCATCCTGGTTAATCAGAAACCTTAATAATAAATACATCATGCATAATAAAACATTAATAAACAGAGAAAATCATAGCACTCACTTTACTTGCTGATACGACAAGAGATGGTTTAAGTGGCTGAGTCCTTATCTCGTTTATTGAGTCTCCATGACCAACAAAACTCTATACGTGGACAAGAGGCAAAAGAAAAACTTACTATTGTATAATATCAACAATAACAAAAAGGACTAAGGGTACGTTAACTAGCAATGGACTAGCAACTACTATTACTGATGTAATCTTTTGCTCAACTTCACTAGAAATACCTTGTGTATCTTTTCACCGCCGGCATCAATGACGCGTATTATACCATTGATTCCTCCGGCCACAACAAATGGAGCTCCATCATTGTTGCACGCCCAGCTCACAGTGTAAAAAGACTCATCCTTCTGATCTACAAAGCAATTAAAATCATATATGCAATTCACAAAGGAATCAAATAAGTCAAAAAAAAAGAACAACCATATTTGCTTCACAAAATGACTGCAGCAACTCACATCTTCATCAATGTAAGACTGCAATACAGCTATAACACCTCCTTCAAGACATTGGTAAACAGTCACCTGGAAGAACATTAAGGAACAGCATTTCACAGAATAAAAAACTTGTAACTTTTTTAAATCAATTGTTTAATCCCTTTTTCAACAGTCAAAAAATAGTTTTTTTTTTTTTTTTTTCTCAACCAACGAGAGTAAGCATGATAACCCTTTAAGGTCGTCCTTCGTTTCCTTTTCTACATTTTAACTATACAATCAGAGCTTAATATCCTTAGAAATAGGTTCTTTAGCAGAAGAAAAAAACAAATGAATGAAAAAAGAAAAATACAGCTACAAGTGTAAAGAATGTGATTTTCTTTTTTCCATTCAGATGGTTTCTCGGGAAACAACCGGAAAATAAGGACAGACCCGATTGCCACCGACGGTAGCGAAGACGTTGAAGTAGCGGGAGTCGATGAAGTTGAAAACAACGGCGTAAAGGGGGCGCTTGCCCTCCTGAAGCCTGTTGGTGACCTTGTACTCTCTCTTCTTCGACGGAGTCAGCGATCCCACCACCGGTTCGCACCCAAGTGCGAACTTCGCCATTTCCGCACAACGTTTCTCAACAACAAGCCCCCGAACTAAGTTGAGCCACTCCTGTTAAAATAATTTTTAATCCTTCTGACCTATCTACCTCATTTCACCTTACCCCTTAATTTTTAAACTTGATCAGAACACCCCTCGAAACTATTAAAAAATAAATAAAAAAGGTCATTTTGCTCCCATTATTCAACTCCGTCTATATGCTTAAGGGAATTACTGTTGTATCATATAATTAAATATTAAAAAAATATATTAAAAAAAAGTAAATATTAAAAATAAAAAATAAACATTGTTTGGGGTTTGATTGATAGGACCAAATCAAACGGAAGGGATGGGCCCAGTGAGCGAAGCCCATCAGACGCACTGGTCGTATGTGGAGCGGTTTGAAGCAAATTTGTACTCGTTTTGCTTGCCATGGACAAATCAAGACGATCCGACTTAAGACATCCATTTTGTGCTTGATGTGTTCGATTTGAATGGTTTAAGTAGGACAAGCATTGCAGGGCAGAATATCCAACTTTATATCATTTTGCTAATCATGCTCGATATGGAGCCAGGAGTAATTGAATAGAAGTTAAGACCCCTTAGCTCATGATGGAGATCAGAAAAAAGGTAGCCCTAAATTTGTGGCCAATGAGCATGTGACACGTGTCCCATTCCCCTAAGCACTACTCAAACCCACTTCCCATGAGAATGCACCAACTCGTGAGATGCCTATATTTAGTTTGAAGAAGTCATTTGAAGGGCATTCATTATAGATTCCCATTAGAAACACTTGGTAATTCACTTCCTTTATCCCTTGTCACAAAAAAACCTCAATTTTCATTTATTTACGCTTGGTGCAGAAGAGCTGTTGTAATTTGTATCGAAATTAGTATATAGTGAATTCTTTAACGGTGAACATAGCTTAATTTTGAGTGAACCACTATAAATCTCGTGTAGTATCTTTTATTTTGTTATTTAATTTTGAGTGAATTCTTTAATGGCATAAACTCTTGGGTCACATATTCAAGAAAAGAATAGAAGGATTAGTAAAGAATGGAATTCTTTCAAATTTAGATTTTACTATCTTGGTGTGTGTATTGATTGTATTAAAGGAAAGCAAACCAAACACACTAAGAAAGGGGCTACAGGAAGTACATAGCTTCTTAAACTCATACATGCCGACATATGTGGACCTTTCGATACTCCATCCTTTGGTGGAGAAAAATATTTTATCACTTTTATCAATGATTTTTCACGTTATGGTTATTTTTAATTTATTGCATCAAAAATCTCAATTTGTTGAAGCCCTTGAAGTATCTATTAATGAGGTTGAGGGGCAATTAGATAAAAAGGTGAAAATTATAAGGTCAGACAGAGGTGGTGGATACTATGGAAAGTATGACTAGTCAGAGCAATGTCCAAGTCCATTTGCTAAATTCCTAGAAAAACGAGGCATATGTGTGCAATATACTATGCCAGGTACACCACAACAAAATGGTGCAACAGAAAGGTGAAACTGCACATTAATGGATATGGTTAGGAGCATGTTAAGTTATTCATCTTTACCCTCATTTTTGTAGATGCATGTATTAAAGACCGCTATGTACATACTAAACAGGGTTTCTAGTAAGGCAGTCTCGAAAACTCCTTTTGAGATGTGGACGGGAATGAAACCTAATTTAAGGCACTTGTATGTTTGGGGTTGCTTGACGGAAGTGAAAATTTACAATCCACATAAAAGAAATTAGATTTTAAGACAACTAGTGGTTGTCCAAAGGGTATAAATTTTATTGTCTTACCCATAGTACAAGAATAGTAAAATCTAGAATCGCTAGGTTCATTGAGAATGGTGAAATTAGTGGGAGTGGAGAACCACGTAATGTGGTCATTAAAGAAGTTTGGATAGAAGTACCTCTACTTGTAACCTCCAAGATTGTTGCTAACATTGTTTTATAACCTGACAATCTTCAAGAACAATAAGTGAATGACCAACCACTTCACAATGAAGTTGTACTCGAAGAACCTATAGTAGCTAAACCACAAGAAGCAGTATTAAGAAGATCTTAAAGAGAAAGTCGATCTGCTGTTCCTAATAATTATGTGGTTTATCTACAAGAGCCAAAAATTGACTTGGAAATTGATAATGATCTAATTTTAGATTCAGTTTCATTTTCACAAGCCATGGAAAGTATTGATTTTGACGTGTGGTTTAATGCTATGAAAGATGAGTTAAAATCTATGGATCAAAATCAAGTTTTGGACCTTGTTGAATTACCTGAAGGTTGCAAGAGAGTCAGGTACAAATGGGTCTTTAAGACTAAGCGTGACTATAAAGGTAATATTAAACGACACAAGGCTAGATTTGTTGCCAAATGTTTTACTCAAAAAAAAAAAGCATTGACTACAAAAGACTTTTTCACCGATCTCTAAGAAAGATTTATTCAGAATTATTATAGCATTGGTGGCTCATTTTGTTTTAGAATTACATCAAATAGATGTGAAAACCGCCTTTCTCAATGGAAATTTAGAGGAAAAAGTCTATATAGACCAACCTGAAGGCTTTTCAAGTAAAGGAAAGGAGCACATGATGTGTAAATTAAAAAAGTCAATATATGGACTTAAACAAGCCTCCCAATTTGGTATCTTAAGTTTAATGATATCATTACTTTGTTTGGGTTTAAAGAGAACACCGTTGATTGGTATATATATATGAAGGTTGGTGAGAGCAAGTTTATTTTCTTAGTCCTATATGTTAATGATATTTTGCTTGCTGCTATCATTCTTGGTTTATTACATGAAACTAAGAAATTCCTCTCTAAGAACTTTGAAATGAAAGATATGGGTAAGGCAACTTATGTGATAGGAATTGAAATATTTTGTGATAGATTATAAGTGTGACGACCCTCACTACGTGGCCGTCACTTAACTTAACTTGGTCGTAAACTTAAACATACTTATTAATAAAGTACAGAAATTTCAGAATAAATTTTTTTTTTAAATGGATTCTTGTTGTGGAATCCTTGACATGAAACCTTTAAGGGAATAATAATTATTTCTCAAACTTAGTAACAATGATTTCTTACAGAGAATGAATTCTCAACATACAGCTTTAAAAGATATAATAATCATTTCTCGAAAACTTAATTTCGTAACTTAACAAAATACATAATTTCTTAAACATGATAATAACGTAATAATAATCATTACGTTTTAACTTAATTATAATTTATAAATCATGATCCTTTACATAACTCATAACATTTATTTCTTGAAGCATAACTATAGTAATTTCCTTAAACTTTTCCTTTTAAAACATAAGGATGGTTATCTAACAACTATTACTTTAAGGACATTTATTAATTTAAATAAAACTATTTTCAAAATAATTTTAAATTAAATATTAAAATAAATCTCATTTAAATGTTCTTTAAAACTTTCTTAAAAATCATTATATTTCATACTTATAATTTGACAACTTAAGCATCACATATTGATGTATTAAAAATTAATCTTT
>CAMOHE010031216.1:0-20009 GCA_946598075.1 Artocarpus hirsutus
AGTGTACGAAATTTCACACTTTTTTTTTTTTTTTTAAATATGCTCATACAAATCTGCCAAGGTCCAAAAAGATGTGGTATATGTATATATTACTATTTTTGAACAAACCCAAGATCCAGTGCATTTACAAATTTTCTTTCATTCTTTTTTTTTTTTAATAATCTATTGGCAAGTTAAAAGATAAAAATAAATGTTATTTTCCCCTAGACTAGAATATCCTTTCAAACTATAATGAGAGAAATACCAAAGGTTAAGGGAGATTCAATTCAATACAACATACACTTCAATTAAGAAAATTATAGCTTCATTACCACTAGCTAGAAAAAAAAGGAAAAGGCAAGCTCAACTGGGCAGTAGTCACTCCTTGGTCATTTTGACTTTCATAATAAGGGAGAAGAAAAAGAATACAACTTCAATAACAGTTTGAACAAATTTTGGTTAAATGTATTATAGTATGTGAGAGCTTTACAGTAATATAATTTGTTTTTTACTAACATTATAGTGTATGAGAGCTTTATATTATAATAACCAAAAGTTTTGGTTGACACTAACAATCTTAAACTTCATGATATATGACGAGGAATTAAGCTAGAGAAAAGAAGAACCAGCAAAAATATGCCTCCCAAGGATAATAGTATAAACATAACACATTATTCAATTGCCTTGTCAATCTTCCCAATAATCAAATTGTAAGTGAATGAGATATTACTCATCAAACTTAATTTCCCTGCATCAAAAGGACCAAAAATAATGTTTTATTTTTGCAATTGATCAGGCATAAAAGGAACTCATTTTTGACATTTGGTTTCCAAATATCTACCTTCTTCAAAGTACTTCATGTCAACAAGCCAACGCAAGCCAAGGCACTTGTGGATGTGGGAAAAAAATAATAATAAGACAAAATAATGATTTAGGGAAAGGACTAAATACTATAAAAGAAAATCTTACCAGTGGGAACTCCATACTTTCAACAAACCAGCTTTTGCAACACAAACATCATGAACAAGAGCACTGTACGGGATGAAGTTCAGTTACACGCTATTCATCAACACTCTTCCACAAGCATGCACCAAAGTCAGCTAATTTAATCTCTATAATTAAAAAAAAAAAGAAAGAAAATTAATATATATCATGTGCAAAATGAGATATGCATGTGGTTATAAGTATAGCCTAGAAGTAAAATCACACTCGAATCTACCATAAAATAAAGAGTTCAAATTCCCAAACCAAGTTTCAAGAGAGAGACACATGGTTTGCATGCCCTCCGCAGCCTCATGACCAAATAATGCATCGAAAAGAGACCTTCTAGACCCTGCAAGGGTAAATAAAGTAAAAGCCAAATTACAAGTACATATAATTTGTATAAACCATGATAGGTATGACTAAAAAGCTGTGCTCCATGTGAAAATTTATAAATTTGATATGAATTATAGTAACAATATATAAACGTCATATAAAAGCTTTCTATTTAAACAAAAAATCTCCGCTCTGATAGAGTCAATTAGAAAACGATAAAAATAATCATCCACGCCATTAGTTAATGATCTATATCTGTATAATTCAGATATTAACTTCCGTCAAAAACCTAACACCACTATCAATGAAGAGGTGGTTTACTATAGATTTCTAATTTCAAATACTAACTCATCAATATTGAAAGTTTAGGTGGTAGATCGGAATTGTGCTATGAGTTGCGTTTTGATCTAGAATGACAAATTTTGAAGATTCTTACATGAACAAGACAAATGCATTTTCTTCTCCTTAACTGTACATGAAAGGGACCCGACTCCTTCAAACCTTCTTAAAGCTTTTAAGACTTGATTTAAATGGCTTTCTTTTAGGTATTTGTAAGGGGAAAAAAAGCGTTATTTAATAAAATATTTGGTAAATGTGGTTAAAATTATGACTGTGATTTAAAACATTATAACATATGAGAGTTTTATTCTAAACGCTCTATAAATTAGTCCTTTAAATCTTTAGCAACGTGAAGGAAATTTATTTTGGATTTTACAAAATTTAATAATTGAATTTTGAACAACTACTCGAAACATGAAATTTTTGCTCGGCCAAAAGAAGAAAAAAACCCTCATAAATATGTCATAAATAATTGTGATCTACGACAACCAGACGACATTTTTTTGTTCTACATTTCCCTTGTCTGGGGGAGCGATAAAGATGTTGGCCTATCAAATCAACTTTTTGCATGCATGCACCATGTAACTGGCATGAAGATCAACTCCTTCCCATTCTATGTAATTATTACACTAAATTTAAACATGTTTTTTAATGCTTTGTTGTGGGAACAGAATAATAAAAGGTGTAACAACATTATTAATTATTCAAACGTTTCATGTCTAAAGTCTTTGATAACAAACTCAAAATTTGAAATCAAAATTTAAATATTATAATATGTGAAAGTTTTATACTATATAATATTTTTACTTATATTGTATTATTTAAAATTTTAAATGCTAAAATTTGGTTCTCGAACACTTCAATAATATTATAAGTTAGTGTGTTTTTTTTCATTTATTATTTGTCATACTATCACTTTAGTCTATGTATGTAGTGGTGTGCGCAACCCATTTACAGGCATCATTGATAAGTTTAAACAAAATATATTTGAAAACCCAAAAACTTTTCAATTATTTAACCTAATTACATAAAAAGAAAATCATATTGAAAATTTTATTATCCGCTTTTTGCGGCCAAAAACTGTAGAGTCATAATGCAATGCTGAGTTGCTGAACAACCTAAAATTAAGCTTCCTAACAGGGAGGGGGGAAAGTTATAGATGTGGCATCGTATAAAGTGAGCAAAATCTTACCAACCACATGCTTATTCTTGATTTTTATTCTCATTTTTTAAATAAGTGCATGCTTAAAATATGATACTTTTAAATTTTAACTTTAAAGTGTATTGGATTAAATTCAACGTACACAATAAATAAATTCAATAAAAGGAGAATGGTTAATAAAAATATCGTTTTATAAAAAATAGAAAACAACTAAACTTTTTGCACATGTCCACGTGAAAATAGTACACACGCATTCTGATTATGGACATTCGAAACAAGTAGATCAAGTTTGATAAATAGAAATGCCATATTATTAATTATATCCCAACCCATTATTGAGGACTAACGACACACACACACACACACACACACACACACATATATATATATATATATTGCTTATGAAAAACGACATATGTATATTAGACAATGAAAAGAAAAGTCTCAACACTCGGCGCTGTCGTTTTTCGACAAATGGCCCATCAGTGAGCAAGAAACAAAAACAAGTAGATCGAAACAAGAAATCATAAAAAAAAAATTGTGGTATCCAATCTTTGCACGTGTAAGCGCACGTGCGAAAATCCTTGAGTAAGTAGGATGTTCACATCGTGTGGGGGTAAGGAATGAGATGTACAATGCAATGTACGCACAAAACAAGAAGAAATTGCATAAATCATGGAATGGGCCCAAAACAGAGAAAATTATGTCGGATAGTGCCATGTCGGCATCTGCAAGACCATGATTCCCCAGTCAAACATTAATCCCCATCTCCAATCATGGATTGCCACGTGTTTATTTCCGATGAATTATCCGGTCAACCCTTTGACCGTTGGCATGAAATCCGATCTCCCTCTTCTCAAGTCCCATCGCTACATGTGATCCTGGTTTGACAGCCCTGCCAAAACTTCCTTAAGAGTTCGCTTTCACTTCGCCCTCTTGATAAATGTATTTATATTGGACCCAAGAAAACATAAATCACCACAAAAAAAATAATAATAATAACATCATTTTTTTTTTGTTTTAGTAAATTAAAGATATTTATTTATGATTTTATATATAAACTAATAATTTTGGATAAGGATAGATTGATGCGTCTTAATGCATGCATTGTTTGACCTTATAGTACTTACGTTCAAAACTTTTTTCGGTGCATTTCTTTTCATTTTTTTATTTTACTAAATATGTTCTGCATTTTTTTCATTTTTTTTGGGGGGGGCGTTGGAGATATGCATTATTTTATTTCCAAAAGGTGTATATAATATATGCATTGCACAACCATTGACAACAAAATATAATGTGTGATTATGACATGGCAAGATATGATAAGTCAAAGGGCAATAATGTGGGGAAGAACATGGTGCCCATCCAAACACTCGTCCATATATTAACATATCTCTTATCCTTCTTATATTCCATGGACAAGATTCCTTTAAACTTATTCCTTCTCCAAAAATCCCGTTGTAATATTTTACCCCCCAAAAAAAAAACTCTAGGATATATATAGAACTAGTCAAGAGCTTCAAGATATATAAATCATAATCTTCTTAAGCCAGCTCTCTTGTGTTCTTCATAAGCACTATTACACCGCAAATCTCTTTCAATATGGCTTCATCCTCATCCAATATTTCCTCGGAAAATACTAACAACCTAAAAATCATCGTTGAGAGAAACCCTTCTGAAGCCAGGCTTTCCGAGTTGAATATCAAGTGTTGGCCCAAGTAAGCCTTCTTTTTTCTCTAGCTTTCTCTTATATTATGTATATATGTTTTTTCTTATATTATAACCATATTATACAATATTACTTGGTATTTTTTTTGTTTTATTTATTTTTTATTTTTTGTTAAAGATGGGGTTGTTCACCGGGGAAATTCCAGCTGAAGTTTGATGCAGAAGAGACATGTTATTTGTTGAAAGGAAAAGTGAAGGCATACCCAAAAGGGTCGTCGGAGTTTGTGGAGTTTGGTGCCGGAGACCTAGTTATCATACCTAAAGGACTAAGTTGCACTTGGGATGTTTCACTTGCCGTTGATAAATACTACAAATTCGAATCATCATCAACAACAACTACTTCTTAGCCCTTGATCTGATCTATTCTTGGCTAAGTAATCGACTGATTTCTTTCTCTTTTTTAGTTATTTCTTAAATCTATTCTTTCAAATATTTTATCATCCCCGTTTTTGGGATATTATTTCTTCCTCTTTCTTGTCTTTATTTTTTTTTAATTTGTATTTTTGGGGTTGCTTTCTTTTTGTGGATTATTATATAGAAGATAATAGTGATATCTTCTAGTAGTAGTCAAAGAAAGGGAAAACAATTAGTCAATGCATGTCCCGTTCAAAACCAATCTTCCCAACGTCTTTAAGCTAGCTATTAATGTTCCTTTGACTGGTCAACGTGATTTCTTTCTTTCGTTTGTTTTTTTGGTGAGAAATGAATACAATACAATATGTTACCTTCTTTTCTTGGCAATCATGATTTAGTTGCACACCGCCTTTGCTTGGTCGTCACAAGGAACCCATTAGCCATTAAAAGACAATAAAAGTTATAGATTTAAAAAAAAAAAAACAAATATATATATATATATATATATATATATATATATATATTTCAAAGCGCCTTTAGCAGAGTATATGGGCACAGGCTTCTCCTTCTACCTTTTCAGGAGCGAAGCTCAAATGGGCAAAAAGAAGAATCACGAAACTTGGGAGATCAATGTGAACCGTTGATGTGTAGATCTATGGTTGGGATTAACATTAAATGGCAACTTCTTACATGAACCATACGATAACATACAATATGGTTGTTGGTTGTTGCATTTTATTTGCTTAATCTACTTGCCATGGTGACTATTTGTGAGCATTAGGGTTTCTTGTTTTGGTAATATATATCGCGATTTCTCTTGGGAGTAAGTTTTAAAAAATAAAAACATAAATTTTATTCTTGGTTTTTGTTTTTCCAAAAGACTAATATTTGACAATGAGATAGTCCGATAATTAGTTTCATTACTTATAAAGTGCAGGAATTATGTCCTACATTGTTTGATAACAGAAATGAAAAAGATAAAGAAAATGAAAAATAAGAAAAAATAAAGGAAGGGAATAGTTTATCTTAAGAAGAAAAAGAAAAGATAACAAAAAAATCATCTATTTAAGTTTATTTTACGGTTGTATCTTTATGCAATTTAGTGCATAAATGGTATGGAATTAAGGACAACCTTTTTTTAAGGGAGAATTAAGGACAACTAACTACATAGTTGATTTTATGTCCCGTATTTTATGTAACATCGCATTCTTCATTAAAACTTAGAAGAATTAAAAAGAAGGAAATTTTTTGTATGGTAGGATATGATTATATAACCTATTAGTAAGGCTCTATAGTGGACCATTAGATCTGTATCGATAATTGTCATTTTTTTAATATGATTTTGATCAAATTTAAGTCCGAAACACACGCATCGGTTGAGTACCTTATCAAAAAAAGTTTCTATAATTTTGTAAAATTAATAGATTTCCATTTCTTCTCTTCCTGATTAAGAAAATTGTGGTGCATTTGGATCTTTGCAACATTGTTTTTTTTTGGCCTTTTAATTTGGTCACGATGGTCATCTTATCGCCAATGGTATTTTTCATGCAGTATTGAATTTAATTTCCTCCAGATTTGGTAGTTGTTTGGGTAAAATGAAAGCAATGTCATTTCCGTTACGTAGGTGTTGATGTTTTTTGAGTTTATATTTTTGTTCAGTAATAAGAGAGGTGGCTTCCTCTCTCTATAAATTTGATTGTGTATCCAACCCTTTGGAGTTGGTTCGACATTGTTCTGGGTGACTTTTTTTTTTTCCGTAGATCTCTTGGTTTTGATCTATCAAAGTTTTCCATTGATAATAGATATATCATTGAAAGAGCAAGATGGATATGCATACCAGTGAAACTAGTTTACGGTCGGGGTTAACTTTTGTGTGTTATGTGATCCTTTGAGCATTTGGCAAAGTTTGTTAGAACCAATTTTTTGGTTAAAAAATAGTGTAAAGCTCTCACATGCTATAATAAAAGTAAAAAGTTACTACATTATAAAGGTTTCATATGCTACAATGTTTTGAATTAAAAAATTGGTTCTAACCAACTTTACCAAATACTCTATCAGTGTTCGTATCTCCTTGATATGGAATTATAAAAAGGCGGACGAGGAGGCTTTTTTTTTTTATTGAATAATCACAATTAATTTCAAAAGTAACCTAATGTTTGTATGTGAGATATGAGTTTAAAATTATGAGTATAAACTATCTATAATATAAAATTTTCACATACTATTAAATGTAAAACTTAAATAGAGTAATATGTAAAGCTTTCGTATGCTAATGCTAGTGTTTATACTCATTTTTCTACTTCAAATGGTGGTTTTGGGGAACACCCTAAAAGACAAACAATAAGTGGTTGTTTTGTTGGAATCCATTGCTTAATTGGATCGGTTGTTTGCGATGATGACGGAATGAAATGCGCAAATTTTTCTCCCCTTTCCGTTTTTCGTCAAACCGATCCATTCTGAATTCTTACTTAAATGCTCTGTGTTCTCATTCATTGCTTGCTTCGTTTTACTTTTCCATTTAAATACTCTTATAGATTTGGTAAGGCGAATGGGCTGTGTTTGCACGCGCCTTGAGCACAATCGCTTTGTTTATATCATTTACTGGTCCGACACTCGCATACGGTGATGTTGGAAACTTCGGGCATGATTGAGAGCATTCCATTTGTTTTTTGAAGTTATGTTTGGTTGTTATTTAGAAAGATTATTTGAGCATTGAAAAAGGAATATTTTGGTAGGAAGTTTTATCATGTTAAAAGATAAATACTTATTGGTGCGTATTTTTTTTGGTTTCTATTAAAGAAATTGCTATGGAAAAAAGTGATATATTTATGTTTTAGTTTTTTTGACAATAAATATTGAGTATGTACGCCTTAAAAAATTAAAAGGGAAACCAACTTGCAATCATTTCTATCTATTGTTTTATTAATAGTCGTCTCATTTGCATATATTCATTTCTATTTTTCAAAATAAGAATGAAAAAATCTAATTTTAAACCATTTGTAAAGTAAATTTATCAAGAAACATGAAAAGTAAGTTAAAAATAAAAAACAGGCCTTTATTCTCTTTTTTAACTTCATTCTCAATATTAATACTTTGAGAAAATTTCATGGTATACCTTTAAAAAATATGCGTCTTCATACTACATTTTAAAAAGTTGTGCTACATTATGGTTAATAATACTTGTTTAAGTTTGAGCACACTTTAACAAATGCAATATTTATAAAAAAATAAATATCAAAAAATAGTATTTATGAAAATTTCCTTTTTCACTTTTAAGGTAAGGATGTAAATATATTGGCATGCAGCGTACACAACCACAACTTTATGTATTCAGAGGCGAGATACAATACGTCAGCCCCAACTCAAATGGGTTAAAATGGAAAATCAGGCGAGAGCAACCTAGATTAAAAAAGCAGACCAAGTCAGTTAAAGAAAAGGGATGCCTAACTCGGCTCGTTGCTCACAGGGGCCTAGCCCCGTAATTTTTACAAGGAAATATTAAAAAATAAAAATTATATAATTTATTTATTTTTTTAAGGAGTAAATTAATATATGTCTTAGTTATATAAATATTACTTATATATCTCTTTTTTAAAGTTTAATATATTCAGAATCCTAAAATACCCTCTAACTAAATATTATCATGTATTTAAATTTTTTACAACAAATTTTCTTATTTTTTGAATAATTAAATTAGGGAAAAATATGCATGTATATTTCTTATTTTAACATGTTAAATTGATACATTATCATTATGACTCGAAGTCTTAAAAAAATAAAATGAATTTCATTGAGTATCATTATCATTACGTATCATTAATTTAATAATATAACAATTATATAGCCTATAAGATACACAAAAAGACTTAACAAATACTATATCATTAATTTAATTACATATCGTAAAAAAGAGGAAATATCATTTACTTAAAGTCTTAAGAAATGAGTATGATTACATATTACTATCATTACGTATAATTAACTTAATGATATACCAATTATATAACCAATAAAACATATAAAAAGACTTAATAATATTATGTTATTAATTTAATCACAACGCCTTAATTTTAATTTTTCAATAAAACTATATTATTAATTTAATTACAACATCCTAATTTTAATTTTTCGGTAAAAAAATTCTATCTTTTTAAGGAATTTTAAAATGATTATTTTAGATACCAATTTAAATTTAAGCAACAAACACCATAATTTTAAGGATTTTTTTAAATATAATGATATCATAATCTGTTTGAAATCTTAAATACGTATATTATAATTATTTTAAAAAAATTAAAACTAATATTATCATTATTATGGTCATTAATGTCTTTATACATATACATTGAGATATATAAAAAATATTTTTAAACTGCAAACATATTTTAATTCTACAAATAAAAAAAACCACATGTCTCATTAATCATTAAAAAATATTAACCCAGTCCATACTTGGGCCTAGGTCTTCAACCCAGCCTAGTCCAGAGCCTAGGTCTTCAACCCAGCCTAGTCCAGATCAAGACATAGGCCAGGCAGACCAAGCATCAAGCCGAAAGAAATGGCCCCAGGCCAGCCTCTTTAGCCTACCCCAAAAACACAAAAATTCTATGTTTTTTTTTTTTTTCTTTTTTAGACATGTCAACTATGTTTAGAAGATCAGTTGAACCATATAGTTAAAACCAATTTATAGTATTTTTAATATAGTGGTTTAAAACAATTGGTTAAAACAATAAACATAGTACTATGTGAAAACTTTACACTATAACAACTTTTTTGCTTTTATTATAACATGTGAAAGTTTTATGATATTCCCAATTGAAAAATTAATTAGAACCAACTAATGCCAAACAAACTATTACTGTAGCATATGAGAGCTTTACATTATAACCTGTTTTTGTTTTATACTATTGCAACAATTGAAAATATATAGTTGAAACAATGTTGTCAAACAAATCAGTCGTATGTTGGTTCAAATAGGCCGTGCAAAAATTGGCCTGCGTCTTTTAATCAGTTGCAGCGAATGAAACCACGAAAGTTGATCCTACCCAATTGAATTCCGTCAATTGTTTTGTTGTGCAATCGAATTCATATAAATCACATCAAAATGCATTTTTTTGACAAATCACAATCACTCGGGGAAAGAAACACAAGCAACATACTTCCCATCAGAAGAAGAACATAATTTCCATTAGAAATTGTTCAAAAAAAAATCCATTAGAAAAAGTTACCTAAAAGAGAGAAGGAACATAAAATGATAAAATACAAACTGTAACGGAAAAAACAAAATACAAACTTGTATTACTGCTACAAGGTTATGTAATGTACAGATTGTTACATCAATATAGTTAAAGCTTACAAGATTTGCCGCTGAAATAACGTAGAAGCGCACTGCACGCAACCAACAAATGGTGTGGTAGCTCCTGTACGGTATCATCAGTACCACGATCATATTTTAACACATTTAAAATCTTGTGATCAAAAGCTAAAAGGTAATTTTCTATATATATATTTTTTCACATTATCCGGACAGCGATAAAGGTGATCGAACAAGTTGGAGGACATACCATCTGGCTCCGTTGTGCAGCTCATGTGAAGTCAGATCACTAATTTCTAAAAATTTGAAATTTTGTTTCTTAACCTAAAACCAGCACAAAGGAAAACAATCAGGAAATATACGACTTCAGGATATTCACTTCAGAGAAAAGTAAAATTTTTCCATTCCAATCGAGAAGAGGATTACTTCCGACGCGCATGCTCCTAGACAGATTAACCGATGAGGTTTTATAACATCACCTTCGAAAGAGAGTGGAGAAGGATTTTTCATGTACACCCAAGAAAAGAAATGCATATTTTGGCAAGGTTTAAAATGAAAAAGGTAAAAGAAAAAAGCATTGTTATTTATGTCACCACATGTGTATTAGTAAAAGAGAAACGTCATACGGCAAAAATTAAATAAATAAAGAAAGAAAGAAAGAAAAAGTAGAACCCTCTATTTATGTGGCAATTTTCACATACGACTACACGTGATTGTTGCATCATCAATGATGACAAAAAGAAAAGAAGATACATACCTTTGTCACTATACTACAACAGCCATGTTCCCACGAGGAACTAATTTTGTCTGGTGCAATGTTCACCATAAGCACCATCATACTGAAGGACCCTAAGTTTTCCTTCCTGCATTTTACCCAAAATACAAAACAATTAGAGAACTAGAGAACAAATTGATGTTAGTAAATTTCCCTTTCTACTCGTAGAAAAGGGACTATGAACCTAGCAAATGAGAATTTCTTAGATAATCTCAAGCAGACCTTGGTTCCATATACAAGACCTCCTCCAGCAAAAGGATGAAAGCAGGCGACATTAACCTCGTCCTCTGCACTAGGAAGCACTCTCACTAGTTCCATATCTGAAACTCTGTACACCTGAATAACCGAAGAAGAGAGAATTTGTAAATGATACAACTATGGAGCCTGAGAGCTCAACCAAGCAATCAAGAATGGCAGTGCACATTTTGAGTAAGAATGTCAACGGTGCAGCAATCTAGAAGACATGTTCTGCAATGTATCATATAACCTATTTCTTTTCCAGATTTCCCTTTCACTTGAGGCTTGCTCATGTTGATAAACTTCAAAAGGTATTATGAAAAGATAAGAAAAAAGATGGAAAAAAAAAGACCTATGAGAGTTATAGAACAATAGCAACAAAAATTAATGCTTACCTCCAGAACAGTATATATAGGTAATGTTGTTTCCCCATCAACGACTATACTTTTAAGAAGAGAACCATGACGTCGACCATAGGCAAGTAATATGTGCTCGGAGGTTGGTGAGAACTGCATCATGATATGTACAGGTTCAAGTCATTGTCAAGTAACATGTATGCATCTTTAGCATCTACTACATAGAAAATAATGTCGTTTTTCAAATTTTAAATTACCTACAAGAACCATAAGACGTGACAAAAAATTTCAGCAATAGGCTAATGAAAGCAGATCTATAATTCTAATACCGACCTGGATTGAAGTCAAACAATGCGCTGCTCTGATGGCCCGTGATACAAGCACTGAACCAAAGCTGTAAAAATTAAACTAACAACATGAACAAAGCATCAAGAAAGAATTCAACATATGAAAAAGTTGAAAGAAAGGTATTAAAGCATTACGTTGCTTCCTCAAGCGAATATATCCGAAGTTCATACATAACTTGGTGTGCTGAGATTGGGTGCCGAGTTGGGGAAGTTGCAGCACCGGGATCTTGATGGACTAGAGTTTGTAATCCGGAATCAGTTTCCATATGTGGAAGCGTGCATGCAACACAAGCAGCTAAAAATCTCCCACAAGGAGAGAAATGAGCACCCATTTCACTGCAAAAGCACAGGCAGCCTAGAGAAGTTATAATGTAAACAAAAAGAAAGGACGCTGGAAAGCAGAGGCATACATACACACGTACGCTTGTAACACACAACCCGCTAAAATGCCAACTAAAGAATATGAATGATTCTTAGCTACTAGTCATGCCGTCTATTTGTCAGCACTAAATTGCAATCAACTGAATGAAGCCCTGACGAGGCTGCATTTTATCTTCATCACAATGCACATGCAGAAAGCAAAGCAAGATTGTCAACAATAGACATATATTTCCACGTACCTACAAAGAACAGCATGGGGTATGGTTAATCGGCATCTTTCAGCACTGAGTGTGGCAGAAGGGTTTGTTATATCATGCGACCAGACCCTTAACTTCACAGTGCATGGTAACTCTGCAGCAGCAGCTGCAGCCATTGAAGTTGCAAGTTCTGACTGGATTCTACTAATAATGGGTTGGGCATCACCACCCTCGCGTACTGGAACTGGTGTAGGACCATGCACTGATTCGGGTACAGAGAAGTGTAGATTCGCAAAGCGGTGTTGCATGGCAGATCTTCCCGAAACCCCAGATATGCTAGTGCTGCCAGGCATAGCCAAAGAAGCTACCATCGCATCCAAATTATGACTTTCTAGATGGGATGTCAAAATAGAAGAACCCATTGCTTGTGCTGAATGTTCACGGTTACCGCCATTAAGAGAAAGCATTGAGGGAAGACCAGCTTGGCTTTGGCCCATTAACCACCCTTGCAGAAAAGGTAGCTCCCAATACGCAGAGTCTCCACCAGGTAAAATGCGATTAAGTTGCCCGAGTTCAGCAAGTTCCAGATGATTTTGATTACGTTCAGACCCCCGATCACCACTAACGGTAAGAGCGTCTAGGTTGGTAAAGTTTCCAAGATGGCTTCTCTCAACAGACTGCATCTCGTTGGTATCCATCACATCTGATATTGGATTACTACGAAAAGAACCATCTGCAGGACTAGAATAAGAGCCAGGAGGAACAGATGGAAATGTCTCCATAGGAGACACTGCATTATGATACCCTTCTGTTGCATCTGCATCTGTTTGAAACTCTACTAAAGCAGAAGAGTCCACCTGTGTGCTATTTGAACCAACATTCTGAATACTTTGCTGGCGTTCTATTCTTGAATCATCAATCAAAAATGATGGCGTGGAAAAGAATGGTAAGGACATTGGTGCTAATTCAGCAGCAAAACTGAGACGGTCACTAGAATGAAAATTTGCCACAAAAACAGCAGGAGGAGGATATCTCAAGTAACCCAGAGATGTTGCTCTTGTCATTGAGGAATCTGAAGAGTCAAGATCATTGACCTGCATATCAGTTCAATAATGTAACCTACATGATAGAGCGAATAAAAAGCTTCATAATCACACTTTTGGTAATTCACCTCAGCTGTTAAGAGAAACGGAGCAGCATGTGGGTGAAAGTGAACAGCTCGAAGTGAACGTCGTGTCTTCAATACAACGGCTGGGGGAGTTTTCTTGCTGTAGTTCCATATGAACAACTGAAACAGGACTTCACACGTTAAGGCTATAACATTTAGAAAACCATAGATTGCAATCATGGAATCACAAAGAATGAAAAAAAAAATATTATGGTTAATGATAATAATGAGCATCACAAGACTACATGAAAAGAATGAAGGCAAAAATAAGCACCTTATGACCGGATGCAACAGCAAGATAGTCTCCTTTAGCGTGGAAAGCAATCGATGCAATGGGGCGATCTGTGAGGGAAAAGAGCAAAGCATATTTACTAAGAGAGCAATAAAAACAAGGATTTAAACCTTTAAGTCACAAAACCTGTTGTCACAAATGTAAATAATGATGTCAAGGCCTGAAATTACAGAAATCACAAGACCCAATGCACTCTGATGTGTTAGCATCCCATAAGCGAACTTCATGATCCAAACTCCCACTAGCAAGAATTTCTGGACACAATGGGTGAAACCTAACCTGTAAAAACTCCATTAGCATTTCAATATGGAAGAGATAACCTAAGCGATTTTGTCTCATCAAGATACAAATAAAGACAACCTAAGCTAAGCTTTTAAACAAAGTTCTAGATTCTCATTCATCATGATGCTTAGACATCTATACACACACACACATATATATATAACCAGCATAAAATTAAACAACTGTAGCAGCAAATCAACACACACACACACACACACACCAAAAAAAAACCTTACCACCCAAGGCGTCCTCCTATGACCGGTCAAAACCTTTAAGCAGCTGCCGGTTTGGCAATCAATTATCTTTACTGTGTGATCACCACTACAAGTTTCAAAAGAATTAAACAACGCTTCAGTTAGTTGCAAACATAAGCTAAAGCTTGGATAACAGATTCACATAGTTGACAACTTACTGTGTAGAAGCAAGAGTTCTTCCACCAGGACTGAATGCTGCTGCAATAGTTGACCTTGGTGGAGGCAACAGAGGGCAATACTTTCCTGATAAATGCCGAAGCGACTCTGCTTCAACCCTTGGATCAAGATATAACACCTTAAACTTTTTGAACATATAAAATCAAAATAAACTCGTCATCCCAAACAAGTGTAAAAGGGGGAAAAAGTAAATTGCGAGTGGTACCAAGAGAGAAGAGCACGCTTTGAATCTCTCGTTGTTTCACTTTGAGACCCGGAGGAAGGCCCTGCTTTCCTTTTAGAAGCTTCTCCCCAGTTCCTTCTCGGAATATGTTTTGTTCTAGGAGAAATTTCTCTCTGTGCTATCAAGCCAAAAACGTTTCTCTTGCTGGCAACAGTGGCATCTTTAATAATCAGAATAAGAAAGATTTATAGCCAGAGCCTATACTTCAATCTAAGATTTCAAGATCACTAATTTACACACTCGATATAAGTGCATCAAAAATCATTTCATTCCAAATTCAGAACAATAAGAAATGCACAGTTTTAAGCTTTTAATCGAAAACCACCAATCAAGGAATCTTCCAATGAGCTCAAAAGTCAAAACTTCACACGCAACTTACCCAAAAAAAAAAAATCGAGATTTCAAAATCCCAAACATCAAAACAAAGACAAAATGGAAATATAAACAACCAAGCAGATAACTAGAATTCAACAGAACCACGAATTGACGAACGAAACCAAGCATTTCTAAGATCTAGTTTCAGCAATAGCTCGACGAATTCAGTGATATTTTGTTCGCAAACAATTACTAACCAAAGATCAAGTGAAGAGTTCAAACCATCGCCGTTACCAAATCCGGAAAACATACGAGCGCGAATCAAAGTTCGGCAACAAGAAAAGGAAGTTGTATGAAGATGAACAAACCAAGCACGAGAATTCAATATTATTCTAACCTGCGGCGGGAATTATCGGACGCTGGGGACGGAACCGGGGTCTGATCTAGCGGTCGCGAAGGTCCCGTAGTTTTCGAGAGAGGATCCATGGGAATTCAGAGATAGAAATGAATCTGAGAGCGTAAAAGTGAGAGAGACATCTATAATCTGCTAGGGCTCATGTCCTCTCTCCTTCGATTCTAGGAATTCTGTGAATCCGGAGGAAAGAGAATGGTCGTCTCTATCTCTCTCTCGTAGGACTGGAGGAGGAGATTCGGAGTTGTCCTTCGCGTCTCTGTGTGTGGTTTTTGTTTTTTGGTCGATCTCGTTTTTGTTGTGGAAGTTGTACGGCGACCAATGCTATGGGGGAGGACCAAAGCCCGAAAGGAAATGCAACTGGTTTTACAAAAATAACCTTGCTTGTGATTTTTTTTCGTGTTTGAGAACGTCGTTAAAACGAACCAAGTTGTAATTTGAAAATAAAAATTAAATGTTGTAGGATGTGAGATTTTATCATGTAAAGCTTATAATGTAGCAGATTTTTGTTTTACATTATAACACGTGAAAACTTTATATTTTAGCATATGAAAACTTTATACTAACTAATAAGTTAAAATAATGTTACCAAACAAAGTTTATATAGTTGGCACCGTTTGGTAAATGGATTCCAATTGTGTTGATTTTTGGATTATTTTGATTTGAGTTATGTGATTAATTACTATCGAATTGACGTTTGAATATGCATTTAAAGTATTAATATGAATAGGGAATAAAATTTGAATTTATGTTTGGATAAATAGTATAAAAAAATTTTTATTTATTAACAAATCTAATAAAACTTTAATATTTATGATATTAAAGAATATACATTATAGATCTTGATTTATTCTTTTTTTTATTAGGAACGCAATAAAAGAATAACCATCTCAATTGAAAAAGTTTTGTTTTTTTTCCTTAAATATATAGAATGAGAATTTCAACTTTTACTACATCTAACATATTTGAGTTCAAGGAGAGTGTAGAACTTTAAAAACTTTGGATTCGTGCGTCCAAAGTGATTCATTTGATTTGAATTTTTGGGGAATAAATATTTATCCAACAGATTCTTTCAAAGTGTAAAGAGTTAGGTTAATATGCCAAATAAACGGCCTGTGTAAAATGTAAGAGCTTTATACTGTAACATATTTTTACTTTATAGCAAAACGTGTAAGAGATTTATACTGTAGCAATTTAAACTTTTAAGTTTTAACAACATTGCCAAATAAAATCATATAGTTTTTTTAATTATAACAATTGTTTGTATAGGGTTTTATCATTTTGCAACCTTATATTTTAAGAAAACATAGCATTGATACATTGTAATTTGGAAAATATGATAGTACCATGCATTTTTTAAAACTATTTTGATTAATTACAAAAATTTCCCTACAACTATAACATTTATAACATTATGCTCCTTAATTTCAAAATGAAATATGTGTTCTTCCCAAACTATGAAATATTTAACAACAAACTCTTTTTATTATAACTTTTATAAAACTTGGTACATAATATAAGAGTATTTTAGTAATTCTATTGTGACTAAAGTTAATTTGAATTTAAAAAGGATATAATTCAAAAAATTTATTTGCTAAAAATATAAACCAAAAAACTTTAAAACAAATAATATATTTTTTCAATTTCACGTGACTACACCAGTGCAAGCTTATATTTTAATGGTTCACTAAACTGTTCAACAATCTCATTATTGGTGTAATGTTGTGTTATTTATACTCAAAATTGTAGTTTTAGGAGTTGTCTTGTTAATATTTCATAAATTGTATGGAACAAATATTACGTTTTGAATTTAGGAGGCATAGCTGAGGGAAAATTTTTGCCATTAATCCTTATCATTTTGGTATAGTAAATCCATATATTTTATGACGTGAAATTTCTAACTTACCATTTTGGTAATGAGCTCTAAAATTATTTTGTTTACACTATAAAAGAAAATAATACAAAGAATATTAAAAAAAGAATAGAACTATATATATGACTTTTTTATGAGTTTTGTTTAATTTTTTTTGTTTAGAGGTATAATAGTTTTACAAAAAAGTAACTTAGGGTCCGCTAATGAAAAAGCAAGAATGAAATTTTAATTAAAAAAATATAAGTTCAAGGTATCAAAATAAATTTTTGAAAATCACAAGGTGCCGCTTTGATATTTTTTCAAATAACAAAATATTAATATAATGTTTCTCTAAAATATAAGATATAAAAATGACAATATCCCTATTTATATATTTTACATAAACATTGTTTGGCATTTCAATTTATAGCCTTACTTTATATTACCATGGGATTAAAATTAGCGACAGCAGTGTCCGTGTCTGTATGGACATAATTTTAGACAATTTACTACAAAATGAAATTACAGACATTATCTAAAGGCACTAACATTTTTAGACATATACGTCATTGAACCTGTGACGACCCGCCTTTTCGGCCATCACTTAAACTTTATTTAAACATCGTTCTTGATTACAATAATCTTACTTAGTAAGAAAATATTGAATTACAAAAAAATTTCTTAATTTAAAACTGTTGCGACCTTCGTCGCCATTCATGTTGAGACTTCGCTCAACCTTTGTCTTTATTACTAAGAAACATTTATTAAAACATAACTTAAAACATCATTTCATAATTGTATAATACATTTAGTACAATGTATCTTAAAACCTTTGAAGACATTTCTTAAGAACTCTTATTTCCTTAAAAACCTTGAAAACACTACATTAAATAGTGTAAAACCTTTTTTCTTTGCGTAGCGGAAGCAAACTGTAGTGATATCCATTCCCACATCTCGCATCTGCCCTTCCGCAGCACCCAGCTCCGCTAACGGGTCCTACTGGTCACCCATATATTACCTACAGCATGAACAACTTTTTATGAACTTACGCTCAGTAAGTTCAAACATAACTCACAAAGCGTTTAAACATACTTAAAAACTTTTCTCTTGAAACATTTCTCATAAACATGATTCATAAACATTTTTCATAAATACTTTTCATAAAACGTTTCTAAAACGTTTCTCATACATATTTCATAAACATTTTCCATAAAACATATCTAAAACATTCTTCATAAACGTTTTCATAACACATTTCTAAAACGTTTGCGTAAATGCTTTTCATAAAGCATTTCTTGTACGTGTCTCATAACACGTCGTTTATAAACCTTTCTTTGTAAGCATGAAAATGTTTTCCATAAACATTTATCATAAAACATTCCTCAGAATGTTTTTCATAAGCATAAATACGTTTTTCATAAACGTTTAACGTAAAATGTTTCTCAAAATGTCTTTCATGACATGACATATAAATACTTCTTAAAAGGAATTCAAGCAGAATTAAAATGTATGATTCCATTTATGCTCAATTATAATTTTTCAATTATGAGCATTTTATGAACATTCTATTCTTACTTTAACCTTCTACCTTCGTTCCTTAACTTTATGTTCTTGCTTTAACTTTCCATCCTTGTCCTTATCTTTCATTCACTTTCCTTACCTTGCTTTAGTGTTCGTACCAACTCATTAATCATGAGATCATTAACATGATGCTTCCCTTGCGGAAGACTTGAGACCATCGATCACGTGGTCAAGTACCTCACATCCTAGAGGTTAACTTTAACTTTACATTCAATACCTCATAACACAGAGGCTGGTACGGCACTTTCCTTTTTATCCTTACTTTACTTTCTTATTATTTTTTGTGAGCATGTCAAATGCAGTCACATCATATGCAAACACACTTGCAATTTATACTTGTACTATAAAATTCATTGCACAATAAATGTAACTTAATGCATAATAAATGCAACTCATTACGTAACAAATGAGTCATGTAATACAACAACCTTTTGCAGGTCATAACATGTACTCTAACGTTTATTGCATGACATATGCAATATGTAATGCAATCACATTTTGCAAATCATAACTTTTATCTCAAAACTTAACTGAATACATAACAAATGCATCATAAAGCTTGTAGCTTAAATTATGGAATATTATGCATTTTCAAAAATGCAAAACATACTTTAAATACTTTTCAATCATAACTTGAACTTTTAAACTTTATGCATATTAAATGCAATTATACTTTTAAACATAATCATTGCAAATACATTGTAAACTTGATCTATACTGTAAAACTTTTTGCATAATTAATGCAAACATACTTTTAGAAACAATTTGTATAACCATTGCAAACACATTTGCAATCATATAAATAAGCATTTGAAAACTATTTACTTCATACTGGAGGTGAGGTCTGAAACTTACCCGTCTATAGCACTAGCGTTCTCTATTCCTTTCCTATCTCGTTCCTTTCTCCTTTCATTAGTCGGCTTCTGTGTCCTGATCATACGACAGCCGACTCATTAATAATCTTTCT